>JAADVT010000147.1:0-47714 GCA_023335895.1 Pythium rishiriense
AGACTCTTAGACTCTCTCTCGTTAGACGAGAGCATGGTCGAAACTCGTCTGCCGAGGGTGCCAACGACATCCATTCTCCTGCACGAAGGAATGATTTCTCTCGGATGACGCGACCTGACAACGCCACGCCAACCGAACCCTCGCAGGCTCCAAGCGCGGAAGACTTGGTGCCAACACGCGCCCATCTACCACGTCGTCTGGCAGCTCACTTATGTCGGTAAACTCAGGGAATGAGATCTTCACAGAACCTCCCTTTGGACTGCAAGACCATCGCCTCCACTATTCGGAACATTGTTCAACTCAGGATCCCTTTCGCTGCGGAACTGATTTGGCACCAGTGATCGGCGGCCAGCGCACAAGAGCGCACGTCACTGCCGGTCCCCCCAATCGCAAACGGGCGTCAACAAACGACTGAGATTTACTGCGTCAGTCTAAGCCCACCGGCGATTGGGACGAGACGCGGTAAAAGACCGCGCGAGAGACCAGCCACCTCAAGTCCCTCCTCTCTTTTTCTCTCTCTCTCACTCTCACTCTCTTTCCCGGCCCGCTTCCCCTCGTTCTTCTCACAGTCCACTCCTCTCCTTTTTATTTATTTTTTTTCTTCCACAGCCCACCAATCTCCGGATTGTGTCCAGAAGATCAAGACGTCGTCCACACTTGCGAATCCACCGTGTCGCGAGTACTGAAGCCCACCAGCCACGACCGACAAAAGCATGGCGGCGCTCCACCTCCTCGCCACGCAGTCCACGCAGCTCCCGCGCGCCAGCACTGCTGTCGTCGCAATGGAGAGGACGCCATCGCCTCCCCCTCCTTCTCCTCAGGCATACGCCGCACCGCCCGGCCTTCCGGTCTATCCGTACGCGCGCGAGACGCCGCACCCGCTGCTCAGCGGCGCGCTGCGGCGTGGCAAGTGGACGTCCGAGGAAGAGGCCTACGCCGCCGCCATCATCCAGTACTTCCTCTCGGGTGTGCTGCCTATCCAGTACGGCACGACGCTGCGCGGGTACATCGCGCAGTTGCTGCACTGCGACCCGATGCGCGTGTCCAAGAAGCTTATCCCCGGATCGATCTTTGTGGGCGTGCGGATCGACCCCAAGATCGGCCGGCGGTCGTACTACCCGTGCCCCGTGGACACGCCGGGCCTGGACGGGCTCAAGGACCGCGCCGAGCACCACTTGGCGCAGCTACGCGCGGCGTTCGTCGAGAGCATCGAGCGTGAGGAAGAGCAGGAGCAGGCAGCGATGCAGCCGCGGCTCCTAACCCAGCGCGGGGCCTCGCCGGGCGTGGCGGTCGGTCTCAATCATAGCCCTCTGAAGAGGAAGCGCAGCGACCGCGACGACGACCAGACGACAAGTCAGGCGACGCCTCCGCCGCCTCCGAACCACTTTGCCCAAAGCCGAGCGCCGAACCTGCCGAGTCTGACGCAGTTGTTGTGGCAGAGCCGGCAGCCGCCGCCGCCTGCGCCACCGGCGCCGCACCCCCTTTACCAGTACGCGAGCGCGCCTCCAGTGTATGAGCGCCACACGGCTGCCATGGCACTGCCACCGCTGCGGTCGCCCATGCCTCTGTCCCCGCGGCAGTCGTCGTCGCAGACATAACTCGTGGGGGCCGTAGTCCATCTTCGTTTATTTAGCGAACGTACAAGTCTTTTACAATACACTGCCGGGTCCATGTCAGCCGTCCACCGTGTCTACGTCCGCACTTGCGGTTCACCATGCAAAGCCCCGAGGAAAGCGTAGTACTACACCAGCGAGAGACAGACACCGCATCTTTCCCTGCATTGATACCCTCGTCGGGATGCCCCCATGTTGGTCTGCCCCCCAGCGACTAACCCGGTCGATCCCCGGTGGTGGGGCACCACCGAGTACGTGCGCTGTCGCGTAAAGGAGTTTGTGCGTGACTGGGCCACCCAGGAGCCCAACGTTGGCGTGGGGTGGCGTGTGGGGAAGTTTAATGTTGTGCGATGGCTCCTCCGTGTAGAGGCAGCAAGTGCGGATCGTCATGTTGCTTGGTTGCGGCCTCGGTCGATCTTACACTGTCAGGTCCAGAGTCACCTCGGTACATAGGCTGGTCATGGAGGATGGGCGGACCAAGCGGTCACTATGGACAGGGATGCTTCAACAAAATCTCAGATGCGAGAAGGAGCGTGGATGTCACTAGAGCCAGGGTTGGTATTCCCAGCGGTGATTTGATGGTGCCATTCCCGCACCTGGTCGGGCTGGCCCATGCATGGGTTGTCCTCAAAGGTGTCTGACCTGCTGGAGCAAGCATGGTGGCAGTCAATAAATCCCTTTCGCACACCAACTGGCAGTATTTTATTTAGACCTCTGGATGGAACGTCCTGTGTGACGAGAGAGTCTGATCTGGCGCGTTAGATCCGGCGAAGTGGACGCAGCTGTGCGCGTGGTGGCTGCTACGCCCGCGTGGGTGTGGGTGCATTACTACAGCGCCTTCGGCGTGGGTGCATGGGTCACTCGCGCCAACCGTGGTGTTTAGATCCCGTCTAAATCGAGTCGAACAGAACGGATCTTCTATTCAGTGTGTTTCTAAATAGCATTTTTTTGCATTTGCGCTGGACAAGTCGACGTTGCGAGGGAGACAGAAGAGATGTGTTCGTTTAGGGCTTGGTCTACCAGTTTGTCCCGTGTGGAACTCTGGGAAACTTTGATCCAACTTGAAGCCGAATAAGTTTTGGGTCTTGAACTGGGTCCTCTCTCCCGTACTTGCAAAGAGAATGCAAAATGACGTCTCCCTTCCTCTCATGGACTGACGTGCCATCTGCGACGTGTGCAAGAGCTCACCGATCGTTTGGCCATGCGGCTCCGCAGAAATGAGATTTCAAACCCAAACGCGACTGAGCTGGGACTGACTGACTGTATAGATCTGGGTGTGTGGACGCTAGAGAGAGAGAGAGAGAGAGAGAGAGTCCTGTTTGTCCGGTCTCCACGACAGCCATCACTCGCTTCTCCCTCATCGTCAACGCCCCCCTCTCCACAGACACTGCTAGCGGAGACCGTCATGACGTCGTTCGTGTTCCCACAGGCCTCCACACCACCGCCGCTCTCGCAAGACTTTGGCCATCCGCTGCTCAGCGGCGCGCTGCGGCGTGGCAAGTGGACGCCCGAGGAAGAGGCCTACGCCGCCGCCATCATCCAGTACTTCCTCTCGGGTGTGCTGCCCATCCAGTACGGCACGACCCTGCGCGGGTACATCGCGCAGCTTTTGCACTGCGATCCGATGCGCGTGTCCAAGAAGCTCATCCCCGGGTCCGTGCTCGTGGGCGTGCGGATCGACCCCAAGATCGGCCGGCGGTCATACTACCCGTGCGCCGAGGGCACGCCCGGGCTCGAGACCCACCGGCAGGCGGCGCTCGAGCGGCTCGCGCAGTTCCGCGCGCTGTTCATCGAGAGCATCGAGCGCGAGGAGCTCCAGGAGAGAGCGACGACCGCGCGAGCGTTGTCGTCCTCGGGCCTCGCGGACTTGCGACGCCTGAGCCCGCTCCGCCACAACGCGGACCACCACCAGCAACGCCATGACCACCAGCAGGACAGCGATGCCGCCGCCGCGTTGGCGATCTCCTTGCGCCCCCTCGCAAACGAATCCACCGCGGATCCGGACGCGGACGACGCGTCCATGGCGCGGCCGCCGAGCCTGCCGAGCCTCAACGACCTGCTCCGCCAGAACCGCCTCCGCGTGCCGTCCAAGACGCTGACGCCGCCGCATGGGGGCTCCCACACACTGGACACTCATCCGTTCTTACAGGCATCCGTGTTCCACGACGCGAGCCCCGTCCACGGGGGCACCCCCGCCACGACCACGCCGTCGCCTCCGCCGTAGCGCGCGTCGGGTCCCAGCGAGTAATAGGAAGGGAGTAAGTAGTGTGTATTTGTATGTTTTGCCTCTTTCTGGATGCCCGTCTTTGATGGAGGGTGGTGTCACGGGAAGCCCGGGATAAAGACCTCGCCGCCCGTGCACGTGTCCTCGCGCAGCACGTGGGTCGGGCACGCTCGGCGCTTCGTGGGCCGGTGCTGCGCGTCCTTGTCCCAGCACGTAAACACCTGCGCGAGCGCGCCGCCGCGGTCGCACTTGAGCACGGCCGCGTCGCCGAACGCGCTGCGCAGCGTCGCGGCCGCGACGGTCGAGTTGACGCCACGCTGGACCACGTCGGGCGTCGTGGCCGAGCCGTTGCGCAGCAGGTCGACGGCCGCGCCAAAGTACGCGAGCTGCTCGAGCCCCGAGCACGTGCCGTGGCGGGTCCACTCGTGTTTCCAAAACTCGGGGTACTCGGGCGACGCGACGCGAAACTTGACGTCGGGCCAAAACTGCACGAGCACGTCCCGGCCGATCGCGCGGTCGAGCGCCGCGGCGTCGAACGGCGCGCCGCCGCAAAAGCCCGGGTGCTTGCCCGCCGCGAGCTCGGGCCAGAGCCCGTGGAGCGTAAAGTGCGTGCGCCAAAAGGGCTCGGGGGCTTGGCAGCCCGGGTACTCGTCCGTCTTGCCGTGGCAAAACTCGGGCTGCCAGCTCTGCGCGAGCACGTAGAAGTCGAAGGGCACGGGCCCGCGGAACAAAGGCTGCGGCGCGAAGACTGGCACGTGCGTGGCACTCGCCATGGCACAGGCCGTGGCACTTGCCGTCGCGAGCAGCAGCAGCAGCAGCGTCGCCATCGTCGGCTTGGTCTCTCCGTGTCGCTTGGCGTTCTTCGCGTAGGGACACGGGAGGGGGGGGAGGGAAAGATTCTGGATGGCAGTTTTTTTCTCTTTTAAAACCGCTTTGAGAACGACTTTAGTTCCTGTTAAACCCGATCAAGTTGAAGTCAGCGTCCGGTAATTTATCATTTGATATAGTAAATTACGAGCACGACCCAAAAACTCGGCGTCCTGTTGCACATAAAAAGGGACCTCTACAGCTCACGTGTTGAGCTGCGTGAGCAGCGCGACGCCGCGGCGGATCCAGTGTTTCTGGCGGTGGATAGCGGCCATGGGGATGCGGATGGACATGACAAAGTTGGTCGAGTGGCCCGTGGTCGAGAGCGTGCCCTGCCGCAGCGACGTCTTGTACACGGGACAGAGGTACACGTGGGCCGTGCCGTTCGGGTCCGTGTCCTCGATCGGCTCGATGTCGTCGCGCTTCTTGGGCAGCAAGTGGATGATGGGCATCGGCACGTGGAGTTCGCGCGGCCGCGACTCGGCGATACACATCGCGTCATTGTCCCACCGCGCTCCCTCCATAAACAGACCATCCACATATGCGCCGTCCTCGGCCTTTTCGTCCAATGTTGTAGCCTTGAGCACAGCCATGTCGAATCCCACTTGGTCGATCGGCAGTTGGTGCTTCCGCGCAAAGTTTTGCTGCGTGCCCGTGATAAACGCCTGCGTGAAGAAAAAGCCTGATATCCAGAATACCGGAGGCGCCTCGCCGCGGTCGACCCAGTTCTGGAGGAACGCCAACCGAGCGAGGAAGTCCGAGACCCAGCCGCCCAGAGGCTTGAGCGACGGATATGCGACTGCACTCCACATCTGCGGCACTTGGCCGTTTACCATGGCGTTACCCATGGCTTCGAGCTCCGCAGATAGCACGACGAGGCCCTTTAGTGCTCGTTGAATCTCTCTCAGGGACTTTGCGATGACGGAATTTAGGCGGTTGAATCGAATCAGTTCCTGTGTGAGCACCGTATTCATGCTCTCGTTATACACGACGGGGAAGTCCAACTCCGCCTTCTCGATATCAAACAAAGGCGGGATGCGACCAGCAATGTCGTGAGCCGTCTCGTCGAGCACTTGGTCCCACGATTTGCCTCCACCGCCACTGGCGCGAGGCTGGAGAGACAGCGCTGACTCAAGAAGCAAACTGGTTTCGGCAATCGCGCACGAGATGTTCGCGTTTTCGTGGAGACCAAAGATCTCCGGGCCCTCGTTCATCGGTAGAGAGTCGATGTAGTCCAGATAAGTTGAGAGCGGTCCTGACTTTGGCGCGTAATAAATACCAGACGGCGAGAACTTGTACGAGTCGCGTTGGATGTCGTCGACGTAAAAGTCCGACAGGATGTTCACGATGCATCGCCGATCCTTGTCGTCCGTGACACGCCCACCGTAGTTGCACTCACCAGCAAGGTATGCAAGTGCAGCATATGGGATAGGATCGGTCGGTTGAAGCTCATCGAGACAGATCTTGAGCTGGTCCTTGGAAATGTTGAGGTCCGAACTGGAGAAAACGTATTTGATGTTCCATCCGAGTGGTCCGAACTTGGTGCGCTCACGCACCACTGCGTGGAAGAAACATAAACCAAAGAGCAGTTTCTTGAACTCGTCGGTGCGCGGACAGCTTTGCACCCAGTTCTCGTCGATTGTCAAGTAAGATCCCTTGAGGTTTGCGCGCATCCCCTTTGGTGGCTCGTTGGTCATCTTCACACCGTTTTGCAGGATAAAAGACGGGAACGCGCGTGTGGGCTCACTCGTGAGCCACAGTCGGAAGCTTGCATGGACTCGGTCGGGCGTAATTTCCTCGCAAATCTTCTCGAGCGTTGGGAGCCAGCTGACGGACAAGTGGCAGTTCTGAAGACATACCCAAGTACCATTGTCGATGGCCTCGGCAATGGCGTTTTCCGCAAGTGGTCCTTGGCCTTGTCCGAGCGAGATCGCGACAAACTTTTTACTGAATCCCAGCTCGGCAGCCAGCTTGAGCAGTTCAGACATGGGATCGGCACCAGGTGTGAGGACGAAAATCAGCGGGGTAGAGCAGTTGGAGTCATCGTAACCAGCCTTCAAGTCAAACGGCTGGGGCTCGATAAAGCGCTGGCCCATCTCTGAAGCCACAAAACTCATTACCGCGGGAATGACTTTGTCCGCTCGCAGGCAGCGCAAGACGATGATTTTCTGAAAGTGATCCAGTGACTGAATCGAAGCAATATTTTGCATCTCCTGTTCGGGGTCGAGTGCGTTGTACACAATTTCCCAGTGCGCGAGTTCCTTACAAAAGTGCTCCCGGAAATGACACAACCCGGAAGGCATATCGTCGAGCCCAAGCACATTCCCCCACAACTTGTCATTGAGCCATGACTCCGTGCCTGGTGGCTTCGGGTGCGATAGCTCCATCTGCGTGTTGCCCGTGAAGAAATAGCGCAGTTCGGTCGTATGGATGTCACCATTTCCTACCATCACTTTGACTGTGAGAAGGAAAGCAAACAGTAGTTTGTCTTTTTCAAACAGCGAGCGGCACACGTTTTGGTACAGCGTGAACGTGAATGTGTCGTTGAGATTCTGCAGCCGCCCCGCCAGAGTTGGGGCTTTCTCAGCGCGCGAGATCGCAAACACAAACAAGTTGATAAACCATTCGAGTGCATACTGGTACATCGGGTCGATGACTGACAAATCGGCGATCGCGAAAAACAACTGTGAGGCGCGGAAAGCCACAGGCAAGTACCCTTGTCGTTTCTCAGCGATCATTACTTGCGTGACAGCGGCCTCACGGACTTTTTCTTCGATCTTGTTAGCTGTAATCTTCGAAGCACCAAGCGTGTCGATGAGACGTTCATCATCAAGAATGTTACCTTCGGCTGTTTGTAGCAAGTACAAGATCTTGTCTTCAATCTCCTTGAGCGTCTTCTTGTTCGCAGCATCTTCGAGCACCAGTTTTTCTCGCTGCGCCTCCAACACGGGTTCCTCTTTTGCAACTACGATACCGAGCATTTGGTCCTGAAGACCCTCCTCGGTTGCCATGAAGTTGAGCAGGTTGACTTTTACACACGTCTCCGGTGGATAATGTGGGTTCCGCAATTTTGTCGTCATATAGAGGCGGAAGTTTGCATCGTACTCGATCGTGTTATCTCCCAAGCGGATTGTCGCGACACCGCCCGTTTTGATAACTTGCTTCAACAGAATAGGCTCCATCATGGGATCAATCTCCTCGGGGATGTTCTCAATTAGCACTGCAGCACCAATCATGATCGAATTCTCGAGCATTCGGACAAAACCGGCTTGGGACTGCTTGCATACTTTTAGATTGTTGTGTTCTTCCATGTTCTTCACCCACCGGTTTGCTTGCCCCTGTGGATCGATCATCAAAGGCCAACGGTTGGATTTCGTAAGCATAATCGCGTTGTCGATTGAGAATGAGTCGTTTGGCAGCTTTGCGATCGTCCATTCTCGAATTTTGACCGGATCACCGAGTGTCGTCGTTAGTGAGAACTTATCCGAGCACGTAATTTCCTTCACTTTGAGCTGCGACGTCCATCGCGTGATTGCCTTCTCACGAAAGACGCTTGTAAACGCGCCCATGTACGCGATCACACCGGACGACAGCATGATGTCCCCTACGACGTTGTCGTACACAATCTGCAGTTTAGCTGACATCTCACTCCAACGCGCCTTCTCACCACCGAGTCCGCCAATCAACTGCGTGGCGCGCGTCAGCTTTTTGGAACAGTCGTCCACTTGGAACTGCAAGTCGGCCTTCTTTTTATAAGCCGCAGCCAAGTCGGCCTCCAATTTGGCCACCTTGTCGAGTACCACTTGAAGCGCCGCCTGTTTGGCCGCAAGCTCTTTCTGAGCCTGCTCGAGTTGCGAAGTTGCGAGCTGCAAAGCCTCGCGCTTTGGAGCAACAACCTTGGCAACACGGTCGTAAACGACCATGGCGTGCACCCACGAACACAAACCAGACGCGGCAACAGAGGCCTTGCGAATCTTGTCTGCCTGAAAATCTGGATTGCTTGCGTAAGGGCGCACTTTATCCATCGCTTCGACTGCGATGTTATCTTTGTCATACTCAAGCAGGTTTTGCAAGAATCGCGTATCACTGAGCAGTGTTTTCTGGGCTGGCACCCAATAGTCATCGATCTTCTTCGTACCTCCATTGGGGTCTTTAGTCTTGATCGGTGGCACGTTCATCATGATGCACACAGCTTCCATAACCAGCTTGACGCCATCTGGGGGCTTCTTCATGGCCTTAATTTCTGTGATGTCACCCTTCGTCAGCGTCTGAAGAGCTTTCACAGCATTCTCTAAAGCCGGAATCGCCTCTGCCAGCTCAGCTTCACAACTTTCCTTCATTGCGTTCGCTTCTGCAGCTTGTTGGTTACACAGCTTCTCTTCTGCCCCAACAATATCCTTGGTCACATTCGCTTCCTTTTGCTCACGTGAAATGGTCTCGAGCAACGCGTCTGTCTCGATCGTCGCGACCTTGAGCATGGGCTGCAAGGCCTCCAACTCCACTTGCATTTTCTCAACTTGCTCAGCCGTCTCCATGAGTTTGGTAAGCCCATTGTCGTACCGTTTCTTCATTGTCATGACCTCAATACGCTTGTTCTGGAGTAACTTTTTGAATGTGTTGATCAGCTCCAAATAACTCGTCGGAGTCACGTAGTAGTGGCGCCGAAGTGACTGCAGGAATTCGAACGAGAGATCGCTCACGCTTTCCTGCATGTCCACACAGACATCCACAATTCCAGTCTTCACCGTTGCTGGGAGCTCAACGTCGACCAAGAAATGATCGGCTACAGACCGTAGCGCTTCTTCGGGCCATTCCGTGAACCAGTCGATCGTGCAGCAGTTCACCAGGGACGGGAACATCCGAAGGCGACGCCGGAAAGCATCTCCGATCGGAGAAAGCGCCAACACGACGTGAAGGTTGGTCCGACACCGCGACACAAAGAAGTTGTAAATCTCGGCAGAGTTTCCTGTGTTTACACCACTTGCAGATGCGGCAGCTTCGAGTCCTTCCTGGACTGCCATGAGCTCCTCATTTGTCCACAGGTTTGCAACTTCTCCTGTGTTCAAGATACCGTTGATGTCTTCCAAGTACGCCTCTTCAACGATCTGCGTGTCACTGAAGAGAAACACAGTTGGCGTGTTGCTCACACCACTGAGCATGAGCACTTTCTTGAGATCGTTGCGCCAGTCCTGCTTGCTATAGCTTTTGGATATTTCAATCTGGAACAGCTTGTAGTCGGCCATGAAGACGGCGAGCGTTGTCAGCGACTTGCGACCACTACCACCAACACCCACCAAAAGTGCGTTACCGTACGGCTGATGGATGACGCGAGAGATGCGGGCGACGTGCTCAATGGCATTTTGGAAGAGCACGAGGCTCATCGGCGCGGAGCTCATGTTGTTATAATCGTCCAAGTACACAGCCATTGACTGCTGCAGTAAGCTCCGGTCTCGAAGCTCGCTATACAGCTTCTTGTTTGCCTTTGCATCACCGAAATTGCCGTAGATGAGTGTACTGTTCGGGCCTTTGACTGCCTGTTCGTAGTCCATCTCGAAGTGGGACTTTACCATGTTGTTCATGATCGAGCCGAACCACGATCGGTCCTTTTCGTCAATCAGACGATCACTGAACACGCGCAAACACTCGTGGCTCCACAACCGCACAAAGTCTTTCCCGTCCTTCACGACTTCCTGGGTCACTTGCGCCATTCCTTGAAATACCTTCGATAAGTCACGCAGATTGAACGTGTAGTGTGACTTTGCAGGAGTAGGCAACAGCGAAGACGAGATCGTATTGTATAGATCGATGGTCGCGCCAACGACAGCACCGCTCAGCGCCTTCACTTGACCAGGGAACTGCATCAGGAACCAGTCGGAAATCCTTGAGAAGATGTTGCGGAGAGATTCGTTGTCGAACGGCACGAAGTTTATCAGGTTGAAATATCGAATATACCGTTGAGTGATCTTCGTTCGCCCGCCTCCGGGAGGGCCCATCGCTGCCATAAACTGAATGTCGACCAGCTGTGTGAATGTGTTGTCCTTACGGTTGTACCAGCCGCCGTGGCCCATCCATTGGCGCAAGATCTCAATCGGTGGCTGAGCTCCGTAGGTCTCCTTTGCCGGCATGTTCAGATCATCAACAAAGATTATACAGCTCATACCGAGAGGCGGGGCGAGCACACCCTTCCGACGCTTGTCAAGCTTGCTTTCAATGATGTCTTGAGTTTGGTTTGCACTGGTCTGCGCGCTGAAATTCATGAAGATGCTGGAAAACTTGGAAGAGTCTAGTCCCGAGAGGATTTTCTTTTTGATCGAGACCGACTTGCCCGTACCAGTATCACCGGTGCAGAGCACATGCATGTTACGTCGAAGTAAGATATCTAGCAGCCATGCATTGCGCTCTGTGTCGATGGTGGGGACCAAGATCAACGCGAATTGCGCGTCGCGAGGAATAACAAAGTTACCAGCGGCCTCCATCCAGTTTGACCAGATCATCCGCTTAGTGTCGAAACGGTAATCATACACGAGACCTTCCTCTGGCATTGGAACACTGAGGACTCGAGTCGAGACCTGGTAGTGTGGATTCTTACTCAGGAAGTCCAAAAACGCAGGACTCTCTTCGTGCGCCTTGCCGGTCACGAAATCCCTGGTGTATCGATCAAATAAAGTGCGTGACTTTGTATCCACGCACGCTCCGATCGTCCATATAATGCTCTTGAGAATCAGACCCTCGAGCACCTTCTGAAGGTCAGAGCCGAGGCCTTCGGGATTCTCTAGTGCATTGCGCAAGGCGCACTCGAAGAGTCGAAGCAGCGATGCGCCATGTTCGAGGAAAGTGACAGGAGTAGGAACAACGCAATTCTTCTCAACAAAGTAGAGCATCGGTGGCACAACCCATAAACATGTCTCAAGCACAAACTCTCGGTGCGCAGCGAATTCATTCGGGATTCGTGTGCGTAACCAGGTTCGCAGCAGTACCTCCCAGCCCAGATTCTTCGGCTCCAAAAACACCATACCCACACGAGAGACCGTAGCAGGCGACGCCTCTTCGAGATCTTCGGTTTCAAACATCATGCGCATGCGGTCCGTCATCTTGACGATTTCACCACTCATTAGGCACAGTTTCTTGTTGTCGTCGAGCACTGTGTTCATGTTCTCAATCCACACGGCGTCTACGGGGCCGTCAAACATAACCCACTGCAAATCTGCGCTCGTGTCGCGAGCGCACTCCCGATACGTACAAGCGAGTACGCCGTCGCTCCACTCGTGCGTATTTTCATCAAAATTTCCGTACAGCTGGCCACTGGTGATCGATTTAGGGTTCATTGTGTGAATGTGAACGCGCTGCTGGAACTTGCCATCGCTCTCGACGTGACAAGCAGTCATGGCTGTCGCAAGTGCATGTACGACGCAGCTTTTACCAGATCCCGTCTGGCCTACGATCATAAGCCCGTGCCGCACTTGCACGGTCTCGTAGTATTGAACAACTTTCATTTTGAATTCAGGCTTGCACTCCAATGGCACGACAACATCGGGCACAATGGAGATACCACGCTCACACACTGCATCGATCGTCGCGAGTAAAGGTCCGTGGTCTGGGTTCGGCAAGTTCGCTCCGGGAAACAAGTCACTTGTGATACCCCTGAACAGCGGTAAATCGTCTGTTGTGAACTTTGGCAAGTTCACATCTTGAACCGAGCGCAGCACGATCTTATCTTCAGTCCAGAAAGGATCGTTCCCGAGTTGCTGACGTAAAGCACCACATGCCACGAGAATGGAGTTCACCGCACGCATTCCGTAGTCATAATGCTTCTGGGAGCTAAGCTGTTCGCTGGAAAGCTGGAGCACCTGTGTGAGCTTCCGTGCAAGGCTCCGCGCATTTGCAAACCCGAAGGAGTACAATCGAATCTCAGAGATGAGAGCGTAATCCGGCACCATCATTGCACATGGTCGAAATAGAGCCTTGAGGTTGTCGGGGAGTTCAGCTCGACCGGCATATCCCGGGTTCATCGTGATGAACACGTTTGCACTCGGGTTGAGCTTGATGAACGTGCCTTCAAACAGGAATTTGTCCACGTTCGCTTTCTTGCCTTCGTTGATCGTGAGGATCTGCTGCGCGATGACGGAAAGTACTTCGATGTTAATCCGATTGAACTCGTCAAAGCAACACCATGAGCCACAGCCAGCGAGGCCCTTGAAGAATTTGGCCATGGCCAAGTAGTCCAAACCATCCGAGCAGTTAAACACAACACACTGGATCGCGATGGCCTTGGACAAATCTTTCACGGTCTCGGTCTTGCCCGTTCCAGCAGGTCCTTCAGGTGCACCACCGTACATCAAGTCGATGGCGCCCATCATTGTACGATAGCAACGATCTGTAAGCGGTGTGATTACAAGTCGCATCGTGTTTCCGAGGTATTCATACCCGTACTTGACACGTGCATTCACGATACGCGCCTGAAGGTCTAGTTCCTTGGCCGTCTTCACGCCTTCAAACCAATAGTACCGTAGCTGCGCAATCCACTCGAAATCCTGGTCGTTTTCAACACCCTTCGTGACCATTTGAGCGATGGTGTCGCGTGCGTGGACGTCAATTACAACAAGCGCACCGATCGTTGTGCGCTGCAACTTGGTGAGTGAGCCACGAACAAGAATGACAACTGATTCAAGCTGCTGGTTCAATACCCCCAGGTACTCCTTAAGACCAGCGTTGCCCTTTGATACGATAGCACGCGTGACATCCTGAGTCCAGTACACTTGTGACGCTCCGAGCACAACCTGAGCCGGCCACTTAAGAATCCATGAATTACGTTCTTCCTGAGGATACGTCACCATAGCCCGAGCTGTATGGTCGCGAACCGAATCCCATTGGGACTGTTCGACTTCAAGCAGCCACATTTCAACGTTTCCTTTGTTCTTCGTACTTTCGGGATTCACCGGGTTCTTCAGTGGTACTACTTCGCCCTCAGCCGAGATCATCTCAGTGATCATCAGTGTATCTGTGAATGTAACCTTGTTCACGCCTTCAAAGCATTTTCCCAGGTGAGGTTGCACAGCCTTGGGTTCTTTAGTTTGTGACAGGATCTCGAGTAACTCGTCGTTCGACAGGAAAAAGAATCGCGGAAAGTAAAGTCGCTTCATCTCCAAATAGTCGTTGAGCCCTTTCTGGATTTCATCCAGCTTCTCATTCGCCTTTTGAAACTTCTGAAGTAGTTTGTCCATTGCGACAACATTCATAAAGTTCGGATCGGCAACTGTGTCTTCCATAGTCTTTCGCCACAGTGCGTCAACGCTCGCAAAGCGGCGGGCCTCGGTTGGCATTTGCCGCATGATATCTTCGCTACTAAAGATCGCCTCAAGGTAGAGCCACGTGCGCTGACAGTTCATCCATTCATCAAGCAGTTGCTGCGAGTACTGGAGCTTCTTTTCCCAGGCCTTGCAATCCTTTTCAATACTTTTGATGTAAGGTGAACCTCGCATAGTCTGCGTTTTGACCAAGTGATCATCGAGCAACGTCACAATGTCATCTACGCTTTTGACGAGATAAGTACCAGTCTCCCTATACGGGACGCACTCGAACTCGATCTTCTCCCATTCCGAGATCATCGCGTTGAGGTTCTTCTGGAGTGAGTACTCCTTCTCAGCAAACGTTCCGATCTCTTGGATGGCTTCCATGTGGGATATGATGCCCTTATCTAAAAGCAACTGGAGTGTGAGCTCATCCTCACTTTCCTCAAAGCCAATCTTCGATCTTAGCGACTCCCAGTGACGCTCCTGTAATGCCGGACTCGCTAACGCTTGAATAACTGGTAAAAACGCTTTAAACTCTTCAGTACGCTCACGCAGGGTCAAGGCCACTTCAGCTGACCCAGGGGCATCTTCCATCAAAGTCTTGCTCAGTTTGTAAGATGTCTTCCACCACTCAGTTACAAGGGCTTCAATTTCGTTGCCTTTGAGCTCCAAAAAGGATCCATTCAGCCACGCTTGACGGCTTTGGTTGAACTCGGAGCACATCGTCCATAGCTTGTAGTACGGCGCAAAGTCTGCTTCGAGTTTGCCCAATATTGAGTACTCCGTCGGCGGGAAGTTGAAGACGGCTTCCCTCGAATTAAAGTCTGCAGCTTTTGCCTTGGCATCCTGCATCGAATCGAAAAGATTCACAGCAAGCTCGACATACTTTTCTGTATGGTCGATAGCTCCATACCCTCTAAACGCCTTGACTTCCTGCTCGAACCTTTCCAGATCGACTTCAAACGCCTCTTTTTCAAGCGCAAGCTTGTCCATCATTCGAATCTTGTCTTCTTCGAGTGCAGAATCACACGAGTCTGCGGCTTGAGCAACCCGAAGTGGCCACTCCTTGGTCGAGTGTGCCAGTTTGAAATCCTCGATGCTAAGTTTGTACGAGAACTCATCCAAAGCGTCGAGACGCTCGTGAATCAGGGTCACTTCTTGCATCATACCTGCAATAGTTTTCTTCGACTCGTTCACGAACTCTTTCAGTTTGGCAAGCTGAGCTTCGTTCGTGGGTTTTTCTTGAATGCGCCGCAAAATCGCTTCATATCGAATTGTAATATCCACGTTCTTCTCTCTGGCATCGTGAACAATGCTGTCGATGAGGGCGTCGCGAAAATGCAGTGCGCGCGTCTTGAGAAATGATTTGAGTTGCGTGGTGGAAACACACACGAGTGGGAACGCCACAGCATCGTACGAGATTAGCTCAATTTTCGAACTCAGCTGGTGGAAGCGGCGAATCTGCGTGCAAATTTCAGTCAAAAAGTCTTGCGGTGTCAGGCCTTCCATCGTGCGAAGTTCAACCAAATACTTCACAACATCAAACGACAAAAAGTCTGTGAACTTTGCGTATTGTGATGCGAGCTGGTGCGCAGAAACCATGGCGTTTTCGACCATGTGAGTGATGTCTGTCTTCGCACTTGCCAGCGCGTCCAAAAGCGCTTCAACAACTGGTTGCGCTCCCTCTAAATCAACGAGACGTCTTCTTTCAAGTCCCAGCAGTGACATAACTTCGCAATCAATCACCTCCACCTCGTGAACGCAGGCAACGAGGCTGTCGAGTGGCTCCAGCATGGCCTGTATGATCTCCTTTTGCGATGGCTCGACCACGACCGCTGCGTGTTGCGTAACCGAGAGTTGTACGTCAAAAAGGGAGTAGCGATGGGACCGCCATGGATCAGCAGGGCTGTTCTTCGATGCTGCAACAATCGCATCGCCATCACCATTCTCCTCTTCGAGCCCGTGACGTGGTGAATTCCTCTGCACGAACGCCACCCACTCCAAAACAGTACGATCAATGACCTGGCGTAATTGGGTTGCCATTCGCAATTGGATGGCGGTAAGCATGCGCTGCAGTCGGCTTCCGTTGTACACATTCACGTCCGACACGAAAAAATCGAAATGGTCCTGCAAGTTATCAATGATGTTCTCAACAATCGTGCGTCGCCAGTCAACCAACAAAATCTCGGCGGCCTTGTTCTGATGCGCAGCCTGGAGTGCTTTGAAATCGAGCAGGCGGAAGGGGAACTCCATATGGGACGTGTCTTTGTTTGTGGGCGCCGACGTCGCCGTGAGGGCACCGTTTTTCACTGATGGTGCGCAGCTCGTTGGAAAATCGACATGAACGAGAAGCGTTTTCTGGAACGTCTTCTCCCACCCGGCGTACATCTTGTTCAGCACTGCGAGCAGTTGCGTGGAGGCCGTGAAGTGGGTCGCTGCAACGCGTTTCTTGTGATTCGGGAACGCGTGGGAAGGAATCGTAACTTTGCCAAACATTGGCGGAGCTGGCGGCGGCGGCGGTAGCATCAAATTGAGCGCCACATACTTTTGCTGGAGCGACTCGTCGCGGTGGAGCTTGTAGTGGAGCACGGCTTTCTTCATGCTGCGGGCATAGTCCTGGATCGTGGTGTCAGTCAGCGCACGCAGCAGCGTTGCGGCCGGGTGGCCGTCGAGCAGTGTCACCTCGGGGGGCAGTCCCTCGACCACGCGCCGGTGGATTTTTTCCAGCAGCGCGCGGCTCATCGCGCGCAGCTCGGCACCCGATTGTTTCATGAGAAAATGGTCAAAGCGCAGTTGGGCCTTGGCAACATCGCGGCGCCGGACGGCCGCGTCGATGCGCTGCTGGAACATGTCGGCGCTCTCGGTCGCGAACCGTAAGTTGATGCGGCGCACGAGCTTTTGCTTGTCCGACCCCTGGAACTGGACGACAAACTTGTGCTTGTCGGCGTCGTAGCTCAGCACGGCGCACGGCCGCCAGCGCCAGTCGCCCTTAAAGTAGTACGGCGTCGCGCCCGTCGGGCACACGCGTAGCCACTCGCTCGGCGTGTGCGACTCGAACTCGTCGCTGTCAAAGAGATGTAACGGGAGCTGCGACTGGTCAATCTTGAGAAACTCGTCGTCGTCCACGGTGACGCTGCTGAGCCGTCGGCGCGACGGGGACCCGGGCGGCGACTCGACGGCCTCGGCCTTCAGCGCGGTCGGCACGCCGTGCGCAGGGTTCTCCACGGCGCCACCATCATCATCAACTCCATCTCCACTATCGTCGTCGCCACTGGCGGTCAAGATGCGCTTGCGTAGCCGTCCGGGGAACGGCCGCACGGGCTCGGCGTGCCGGAGCACGCGCTGAAAGTGCTTTTGCTCGAGCTCCTTGACCAGCACGGGCGCGTCCTTCCAGCGGTGCGGACGGTTGTTGTGGTCCACGCGCGAGAGCTCTGCGGCGGGCGCCTTGGCGGCGCTGCCCCGCGCCGCCGCGCGCCGCGTCTCGCGCAGGAACGCCTCCTTGGCACGCGCATGGTGCTTGTGGAGCCGGAACCGTTCGAGCAGCAGCGCCTCGGGCGTCGCGGCCTCGGCCTCGTGGTCGCTGGTGGCGCCGTTGTCGTCCATGGTGGTGCCGCCAAGAGACGCGCCTCCTCCTCTCTCTCACTCGGTGTTGGGGTGCCCTCCCTGTGGGGTTTCATGGTGGATGTCCGGGTTTCCCGCCCTGGAAAAGAAAAAAACAAAAAAACACAAAGAGACCCTTCGGCGATCAAAGAAAAACGAACTTAGCGAGACGGAGTATACAGTATACGTACAGATCGGTTTTAGAAGGAATACAGACTCGGATGTAGCCATGTGGTGGTGATGGGGGCTCACGGCAGCGCTCTCGCCGAGACGTCCCAAACATCCACGTTGCGCAGCAGCGGACTGTGGAGCGGGAGCAGCGTGGGCAGCGACGCGCTGAGGCGGGCGGCACTCGCGCTACGGACCTCGTGGGGCGACTGCGGCTGCTGGGGTGGGGGCGCGTCCGTGGTCGGCGGTTCGAGCGGCACGCGGAACGCGAGCACCCGGAATGCGCTCGCGCGGCGCCGAAGCTGCAGCGCCGAGCCCAGCAAGATGGTGTAGATCCAATCGGACACAGATACTACAAACACGTTCCCAAAGACGACGTAACCGAACCGCACGAGCTCGTAGCAGTCGAGCCGACGAGGCGTCGCTTCGTCCGAACGATCATGTAGCACATACATTGGTGAGACGCCGAGGCCGCTGCTGTCACTCGCACGCACACCCAGCGACTGCTCGATGCGAGTAATCGAACCAGGTTGGATTCCCCAGGGCCATGGTTTGAGTGAGGTCTTGCGGGCAAACAGGAGAGGCAGAAGATTGATACCCAATACGGCCATCTTGATCCCGAAAATCGACCACACGTTCCCATTCAAACGTAGCGCCGCACGGGTCGTGAAAAAGTCCACCAAACGAAGCTGCTCGTACTCGATTGCCGTCATCACCGTCGCGACACGACCATCAAACTCAAACAGACCACTGTTCGCCAACGGCCGACGCAACCAGTGGAGAAGACACAGAAACGCCAGCGATGGACCAAACAGCTCGTCGCTCATGCGGCGCCGCATCAGCTTTGCCATCAAGTTGAGCAGGCTGAAGTAGTATAGCATGACCTCGGCGATGGATGGGTAGATGACGAACCACGCTTCCGAGATCGCTTGCTGTTCTCCTTCAAACCTGCATGCAGCGGTGAAGAAGGCAGCGAGTGCGTTGGTCATACGAGGTAGGAGAATCAGAGGCAGTAACTCAAAGCTGCGTGTGCACGCGAGGCAGCCGATGCCTGGTGTTGAAAATCCCCGGCTGTGTCCGCGACGGTATGCCTTGAGTAAGGCGACCGAAGCCACGAGCCAACGAGCCAAAAGTGCCGCTACGGTCGTGTTGGAGATTAGCGTTGCGATTACATACAGACTGTGGATCGAGCTTCTGTCCGTTGCTTCATAAAGGAACAAGCCGTAGCGGGATCCGTCGGAAATCGTGATGGAGGTAGCCCAAAGGTTTTTCACGGTGTTGAAGAACTCATCCCCCCACCATTCGTCAACCCCTACGGAGTCGCACCGACTCGAATTTTCGACACAATCAACTTCTTCGTCACGGAGCAAGTCAAAATACCGCTGTCGAATCCCAAACCTGTCATTCTTATCCGTCGGGGTAGCACCCATGTCCGAATACCAGCGCGAGCCGGTCGTAGGGTCTTCCAGCCACCCATTCCGCCAAACAGCACCGTGCTCTGAGGGGATCCGAAGCCACTCAGAGGTTTTCGAGTGAATTGTCGAACGATTCGTAGCAGTGAGTGCAGCAATGGAACTCTCGGCCACTAGAAATCGTCCGTCTGGGTGGAACACGCATGCGCTGCCGTCCTCACCAGGAATGAAATACCGCGCGTAGATCGCATTATCCCAATATGGCACAATTAGCACTGGTAACGAGGCCCGGATACGCCACGTGACGTTGCTCGATACACCGTTGATCACGTGCAGGTTCGAGCTCGTGTTCACGACGTTGTAGCCCAGTTTATTGCAAGCCGACACGATGTTAGTTAATGTGGCTGCGACCACGTCGCACGCGAGTGCGTAACGCTGCGCGACTTTTTCTTGGAGGTCGATTTGTTGTCGCGATACAACACGGTATCCGTTTACAGATTCGCCAGTTGTATCGACGACCTCGGCTTTTGGTGGCATCAGCGCCGCACTCAGCTGCATCGGCCGATAAAGACGACCTTGCTGCACGCAAACCAAACAGCGATCGCTGTAAGGCTCATCATTGTAGCCGGCAATGTGGAATGGGCCATCGGCTGGGTCTTGTCCGTAGATCATGTACTGTTCTGTGGTCTGGGAGTTCCATAGGATGCAAGCGAACTGAGAAGTGACAAGTATCACGACCAGTGCCCACGATCCGATGTGGTTGATGGCGCGAAACACTTGCGACCAGGTGACACGAGATCGCGAATGGTTTGGGAGTTTGCGTAGTTGTAACTCTTCTTGTCGGTTTGTCGTGCTTGCACCCTTGTCAGCAGACACCGAAGACTGCGTAACCGTTCCTAGTGCAGAGTTGAGGTGCTTTGGGTTTGCCAAAGTGGAGCTCGGCCGGCGCTTCGGTACCACATGTATCTGGACCATTCCGTTGCGACTTCGGTATCGATATGCCAGCCAGCGTATTCCATTCAAAGCACCCACGCGGGCAGCCAGATTCAGCAGAGCATGGTCATCTCAAGTAAGGTATCTATTTTCGACCGCCCACTTCACTCCCACGTATCGACTAATCCCGAATCACGGCAACGGCACGGCTGCAATATCCCACACGCTCGCACCCAGCAACATAGGATCGTTGATCTGGTACATCATCGGCATCCGTCCTTCCAATTCAATGCTGCAAACACCGGCGATTGGTCCTCCGTCCTTCGTGGGAGTTGCCCCCATAGGCTCGGCCTTTACCACGACACGAAAGCCCATCACGCGGTAGTTGGACTGACGCGTAGGTGATCGCAAGAAGCAAAAAAGCACGACCGTGAGCCAGTCCGTCATTGGCATCACCACTACGTCACCAAACACGATATATCCGAGTCGTACGAGCTCGTAGCAATTGAGTTGTCGACGCTCCTGCACACATTCGGCAGCTGTGACTTTCTCGATATGAGCTCCAGCCGATTTTCTGTGGTGGTACTGCCGCGATACGCCAAGGCCAGCAACCTCACTCGCGCGCATACCAATCGCGCGCTCAATCGCTGTTGTCTCTTTCGCTCCCTTGACTTCATCCCACACCCACAACCTCCGTAAAGTTTTCTGTCCCCACAGTAAGGGGACGAGATTCACTACCAACACGGCCATCTTGATCCCGAAAATCGACCACACGTTCCCATTCAAACGCAGCGCCGCACGGGTCGTGAAAAAGTCCACCAAACGAAGCTGCTCGTACTCGATTGCCGTCATCATCGTCGCGACACGACCATCAAACTCAAACAGACCACTGTTCGCCAACGGCCGACGCAACCAGTGGAGAAGACACAGAAACCCCAGCGATGGACCAAACAGCTCGGCGCTCATGCGGCGCCGCATCAGCTTTGCCATCAAGTTGAGCAGGCTGAAGTAGTATAGCATGACCTCGGCGATGGATGGGTAGATGACGAACCACGCTTCCGAGATCGCTCGTTGCTCTCCTTCGAACTTACATCCAGCGGTGAAGAAGGCAGCGAGTGCGTTGGTCATACGAGGTAGGAGAATCAGAGGCAGTAACTCAAAGCTGCGTGTGCACGCGAGGCAGCCGATGCCTGGTGTTGAAAATCCCCGGCTATATCCGCGACGGTAAGCGTTGAATAGCACGACCACGGCGGCTAGCCATCGAAACAGCAGCACGGTCACTGTAGTATTGGAAATCAGAGTAGCAATGTCGTATACCGAGTGGATCGTGCTGCGGTGCTTGGCTTCATACAGGAACAATCCGTACCTTGAGCCGTTCGAGACAGCCACGGAATTGAACCATAGCTGGCTGTCCGTGCTGTAAATTTTGTCTCCCCACCACTCAGGCAATGCAGTGGGGTGGCATAGTTGCGCCTCGCGGTTGCAGTCGATTTCTCTGTTCGTGAGCACGTCAAACTCTCGCTCTCGTAGGCCGTACTTGTCATCCGAAATACTGACCGAGCTCGCGACACCTGAGTACCAGCGTTGGCCTGTCGTTGGGTCTTCTAGCCATCCGTTTCTCCACACTGCTCCTCGCTCTTCAGGGATTCTTAGCCACGACTGAGTACGAGACTCGCGAACACTGCGGTTCACCGCGCGCATCCACGCACCATGCTCAGTGGATGAGTCGAACAATCCGCTCAAATGGACCATACAGGCACTACCGTCCACACCGGGGATGGCATAGCGAGCGAAGATCGCGTTATCCCAGTACGGCATGATAAGCACGGGCAGGGAATCGACGATCCGCCGGGTCACGTTGCTGAAGACATCATCCACAATGCGCAAATCTTCGTCGTGCTGCACATTCTTGTAGCCGAGCTTGTGACAGGTTTCCACAATGGCTGGTAACGTCGCGACAAGCATGTCACACGCAAGTACGTATCGCTGCGCGACGCTTTCCCATAAAGGAATCTCTTGACGAGCCACAACTCGATAACCACGGACAGACTCGCCGGTCGTATCGACAATCTCCGCTTTTGACGATGCGAGAACAGCGCTCAGTTGCATCGGCCTATATAGACGACCTTGTTGTACACAAACCAAGCTGCGGTCGCTGTACGGTTCATCGTTGTAGCCGTCGATTGGGTACGTCCCCTCAGTCGGATCGCGGCCGTAGATCATGTACTGGTCGGTCGTTTGGGAGCTCCAGAAGATGCAAGTAAACTGGGAGGCAACGAGCGAGACGACGAGGACCCATGACCCCCAATGATTTATAGCGCGGAATGCTTGCCGCCACGTGATGCGAGGGCGTGGTTTGTTTCGGAGCGTCCGGAGTTGGGTACGCTGGCGGGTGAGTTGGCGCTGGAGATCACTGGTCGCTTCGATGCTGGCATCGACAAGTGGTCCCGGCGCGATGGGTACCATGGGCGACGGCCCAAAATTCATCTCGGACAATTGTTGAGTCGGAGCGAAACTGGAACAATGCGGCCACCCACACACGCGCGTAACATCCACAATTGGGGGCGAGACAAGAAACGGCAAAGGCCAGCTATTCTCGCCGTCGGTTTTAGAAGGACGCGAAGGTAGCCATCTTGATCACTTCAATCACTTGGATCCCTTTCGCACATCCGATACCATGCGGCAGTTGACTCTTCCCTTTCCCCCCGACTTTCCACACCCAGTTGCGGATTCTGCTGCCTCGGCGCCATGGCGAGCATGGGTAGCAGCAAGCCGTGGGCGCGAAGCCTGCACGTGGACCAATACGTCGACGTACTCGACTCGGCCAACAAGTGGTCCGAGGCCGTCGTTATCGGTCTCACGCAGAACAAAGTACACGTCCATTTTCGAGGCTGGTCAGTCCGGTTCAACGAGTGGATTTCGTTCGATTCGCCGCGGCTCGCGCCGGCCTACACGCGCGTGCGCAACTGGCGTATGCTCAAAAAGGGCGATCGCGTGCAGCTCGCGACGGAAGTGAGCGGCGTCAAGTCGCCCGTTTGGCGCAACGGCGTGGTGAAACAGACGCGGCGCGGCCGTGGCGACAGCGACGTGCCAGTGAGCGTGCTTGTGCAGGTGGACGGCGACCTCGAATCGAGGTGGGTCGACACTGAAGACGACTGCTTGTGCGCACGGGGCACACACCAAGTCCAGCATCGCGCTGTGAGGACAAAGCCCCACGCTGGCAATGGTCGGCATGGCGACGACAGTGAGAAGGACGACGAAGAAGACGACAATGCCCGAGAGAAGCCCCAAACCATCGTCTTGTTGGACGACGACGACGACGAAAGTGGCGCGGCGACGCCTGGTAGCAGCGACAGCGGCAGCCCCGTATCGACACGAGGCACGCGAGCAAACCGCATCGTCGTGCGCGGCGCCAGCAAGCCGGTGCCCCGTCGCGACGACTCGACCAAGGAGCGTGGCGTGCGGAAGCGCAAGCACGACGACGACGACGACGACGACGATTTCGCGACGTGGCGCGAGGCGCTCGCGCCAGGCACGGAGCTCGAAGTGGCCGACGACAAGCTCGCGCAGTGGTACGAGGCGCGCGTGTGCGACGTGCGCGGCCGTGAGGAGGTTTGCGTTCGCTTTCGCGGGTGGCCGTGGCACTATGACGAGTGGCTCTTGCGCTCGAGCCCCCGGCTCGCGCCGACGGCCACGCACTTGGGCCGCTGGCGGGATTTTGTGCTCAAGCAGCGCGTGCAGATCGGCTTCCGTGCGAGCGCCAAGGCCGAGGCGCCGAGCCGCTGGGAGACGGGCGTCGTCACCCGCGTCTCGCGGTCGATGCAGACCAAGCAGGTCAAGCGGGTCGTGGTCGAGTGGGAGGCCGACGACGGCACGACCAAGAGCGAGTGGCGCGAGGCGAACGACGATCTGCTGGCGCCCGTGGGCGTGTCGACGCACCCGCTGCCCAAGCCGACGACCGGCGGTCCGGCGTTTGGCCATGATCATGAGGAAGACGACACTGGCATTGACACGCCCTTGGACCACGACGACGCGAGCGATCCGTTTCCGCCGTCACTCGCTGACATGCTCGCGCTGTCGCCGGACGACCTGGCCGTCGGGTCGCCGACGGTCGCGGCGGGGGGCGTGCGGACCCAGCTTCGCCAGGCGGTCTTGGCAGCTGCCGACGCGTTCAAAGGCGCTGTACTCGCAGCGGTGGACGCGGCGCTCGGCACGGCGCGCAGCCGCCGTGGCGATGGCAGCGATGGCAGCGGACCGCTCGAGCCACTGGGCCCGCCACTCGTGGATGAGGATGCCACGAATGCCACGGATGATGCCACGGTGCCGCCCGCGACGAAGCGGTGGAAGCAGGGGGACACCGTGGCCCATGACGACCAAGGCGACGACGGCGCGGACGTGTCGCGCGGCACCCACCCCGCCGAGATCTAGTCGGCCCATGTTCCCCCCCATTTTGCATGTGCTTATATGACCTGATACCAAGCTGAGTCTGATCCTGGGTAGTTGGTCGTGTTGGATTGGTGCGAATTCGATAGTTCGGTGTTTCGATTGGTCTAAATCCATCACTGTCCACTTTTGTAATACCACACATTTCCCACCCGACCCCGCCGTTGGAGTGAGGGGGTTTTGTTCCTCGTCTGTGTTGTTTGGCGGGATCCATCACCTCCCTCCCAGGACGATGGTGGTGGGCAAGACACCACGCGCCGTGCTCCAGCGCGAGATCGCGCAGTGGGCGCGCGAGGACCGGCTCCTGGAGGGCGACCAGTGGTACGTCGTGTCGGAGACCTGGTGGCGCGCGGCCTTTCCCGGCGACGAAAGCGACGACCAAGATCCCACGACGACCGTCACCGACCTGAACGACGATGACGACGACGTCGTGGCCCCGGTCCACAACGCGCCGCTCGTGGACGAGACCGCGAGCAGCCGTGCGCGCGGCGTGGCCGTGCTGCGCGCGCGCCTGGCCGAGGGCCGCGACTTCCGTGTCGTGAGCGAGCGCGTGTGGAACCGCCTCTCGCACGAGTGTGGCTTTGACTGGGCGGTCGCGCGCGAGGTCGTGGCCGTCGGCGGCCGCCAGCTCACGGTCGAAGTGTACCCGCCGCTGTTCCGGCTCGTGTTTTGGCGCAGCGGCATGGACGCGCCGCAGCTCGTGACGGAGCGCGACGCCCCCGACCGGCCCGTCGTGATGCCCCTGAGCGCCACGGCGTCGCTCCGCGACGTCCAGAACCAGGTCCAGCACGCGCTGCTGCCGCGGCTCGGCGAGTTTTTCCCGCAGCTCGCGCGCGGCGACGTGGACCGCGAGCTCCAGATGGCGTGCCGCGTGGCCGACGAGGCGCCGTGGACGCCCCTCGCGGACACCGTCGCCGACCTCTCGGCCAGCGTCGCGGACCTACAGCTCGAACCACGCGACCACAAGGACGGCGACGAACGGTTCCACACGCTGCTCATCGAGTCGCGGTACGCGCAGGACGCCAGCGACGACGACGACGCCATGGACACGGAGGACGCGTCCAAGGACTGGCGCGTGGGCCGCTTTTACAGCGACGTGTGCGCCAACGTGTGGCGCTTCCAGCTCGAGCTGGACCAGCTGATGGACGCCGAAGACACGGACAAGAAGTGGTACGAGTCGCGCGTCATGGAGCTGTCGGAGACCCAGGTCTTGGTCCACTACCGCGGGTGGACCCCAAAGTGGGACGAGTGGCTCGACCGCCTCTCGCCGCGCATCGCGCCGCTTCACACGCGCGTGCGCAACTGGCGTGCCTTCCGCGTGGGCGACGCCGTCCAAGTGGGCTTCGCCATGCCGAATCGCGCGTACCCAGAGTGGCGAAACGCCACGGTCGACGAGATTGAGAAGACGGACGACACGTTCCGCGTGCTCGTCAAGTACGACGGCCGCACCAAGTGGATGGACGCGCAGGACGAGATGCTGTGCGCTCCGGGCACACACAAGGCAGCGAACGCGGCGACGACGACTGTACCGCGGATCTCCTCGACGGTCCGTCCGTCGTACAATGACCATCGGCGCGACTACTCGTACGACTATGGCCGCGGCAAGCCAGACTACCTCGGCGTGGTCGGACTCCAGAACCTCGGCAACACGTGCTTCATGAACAGCATGCTACAGTGTCTCAACAATGCCAAACCGCTGAAGGACTACTTCTTGGCGAGCGAACACGGCCAACCGCTGTTTGAGAAGGACGTGAACGAAGACAACCCGCTCGGCATGAAAGGTATGATTGCGCGCGAGTTCGCCAAGCTTGTGCATCGCATGTGGGGCGGCGAGTACACCACTGTGTCTCCGACTGGGCTCAAGTCTGTTATCGGTCAATACGCACCCCAGTTTGCGGGTTATCAACAACAAGATTCTCAAGAAGTCATGAACTTCATCCTGGACGGGCTCCACGAAGACCTGAACCGTGTCAAGAAGAAACCCTACACCGAACCAGTGGAGCGAAATGGGCGCGATGATGACGTTGTCGCTGCTGAGGAGTGGGCTCAGTACTTGCGCCGGAACGACAGTGTTATCGTCGAAAACTTCATGGGTCAGCTTCGCAGTCATGTAACGTGCTCCAACCCCGAGTGCGCGAACGAGTCGATCACATTCGATCCGTTTATGAGTTTGTCCGTTCCCATCCCAAGCGATGAGAGTGTTGCGGTCAAGGTGCAGCTATTTTGGGCTAATGGTACCATTCCGACGAAGTACGCTGTCCGAGTCGACAAAGATGCGACAGTTCGTGATGTCAAGGAAAAGCTCAGCAAGCTCACCGACATCCCGTTCTCGCGGCTGTTCTTTGTTGAGGTGCGCGGCCATAAAATTAGGAAGGTTCATCGGGACAGCACTTTGGTGGAGAACTTGATCGAGGATATCCTTCACGCGTACGAACTCGAACTACCGGTAACAGAGTACGAGGTATGCTCGAGCAACTTGCGATCATTTGTGACGACACTTAGCACCACAAAGAAATCAATGCGGCTTGTGGCTTTGCTGCACGAGGCCCCCGTTGCATCACCTGTGGATGCTCGCCATGACGATGACGACATGTTCAAGGACGGTGCATACGGTCCCAAGCAGAGACGAGTTGAGGTTGAGCTTTTTAACACGCCTCTGCTGCTCTCTTTTGACCCTGAGCTCAGCAAGGAACAGGTTCACGACAAGATTTGGCAGGTGGTTAAACGGCTTGTGGCAGATGATTCGGCGTACGACGTGAAGACACTTCCGTACCGACTGCATGTCACTACCAATCCGAATGGCGTCAGCCCGATGGTGCATGAGTTTCCTCGAACGTCGGACGTCGCGCTTCTTCCTGACGAGACGGTTGAATTCTGCTTTACTCTAGAGTGGAGTCGCAAGGGTTACCAGCAAGGCTATGATGAGAAGTCCGCGAAACGTATCGAACTCCACGAGTCCATGAGGCAATTGAAGATCTCGCCGGCCCAAGAAGATGTGTCACTCGTCAACTGCCTCACGAAATTCACTGAACGCGAGCAACTAGGCAAGACTGACACGTGGTACTGCCCGAAGTGCAAAGAGCACGTGCGCGCTTTCAAGAAATTCGACTTGTTCTCGTTGCCTAAGGTGCTCATCTTCCAGTTGAAGCGGTTCCGCTACGCGCAGAGTTCGTTTTCCATGTACCGCGACAAAATCACAACGCTTGTGACGTTCCCGATCGAAAGCCTTGATCTAGGCCCTTTTGTCATTGGTCCACAACGGAATGGTGGCCTCGTCTACGATCTCTTTGCCGTCTCGGAGCACTCTGGTGGGCTAGGAGGTGGTCACTACACTGCAGTCGGCAAAAACCCGGAGAACGGCAAGTGGTTCAGCTACAATGACAGCTACACCAAAGAGGCTTCGCCCGAGGACGCCGTAACGCCCCGAGCATACGTGCTCTTCTATGTGCGTCGAGAGTAAGTACCCGTTTCTCATGTTAAATGAAACAAGGTGGGAGCTTCTTAGACGAATCGACATCATGCAACTGCCTCGTGATTTTTATGGTTGTGTGTTATATTGATTAGGACTCGCGCAACTCCACGTCTCTAATGGAATACAATCTGCAAGCCACTGGTCGACACAGATTGTTTGTTTTGCAGTGCAGGTATTGCTATCGTGTCTGTAGATTTCGTCGTTGCGCATGGTATATGACGAGTGGCGATGCGCTCGAAGTACTCGCGGGCGATGTTGGAGGTCGAGGTGTGAAGCGGAAGTGGATTCCATCAGCGTCGCTACCCGGCACCATCTCGACCTCCTCTATTGGCTGCTGCCGGAGTCCGCGAAGCAGCGCGCGTGTGCGCCCTCGAGTGTCTTGCACCTCCAGCTCTTGGGCTGCAAACGAGCAAAATTGGATTTGTTCCCGAAGGTCCAGAATCTCGCTGAACGGCAGTGCACGATGGAGGAATTCATCTTGCAGATCTGCGCATGACGGAGATGCTCCCGCCATTGTGAGTAGTCCAGTCACCCCGCTCGGTGCCTTCGTGTTAGGATCTGGATGTAGAGCCAGACCGGGAAATGCGTCTTCATCGCGTCGATCCTCGCTCTCAGGTGATCTGCGCAGCAAAATTTTGGGGAACTCTATGTGGGTCGCCGCGCCGCGTCGCCTTCTTCCGCGCTCTTCAGACCCATCAAAAAGCGAGTGTTGAGAGTCAAAGATTCGCGAGGAAAGCAAGCGCATGTACGAGGCCTTTCTCGACAACTTGTCGGTGGAGCGCTTGCGGTGACGGACAAGGTCTGCCGCCCCCTTCTCTGAGGTTTCGTCTTTGGGTGGTGGTGGCGGAGGCGCGTACTGCGCAAAGCGTCTTTCGAAGTCTTGCAAGCGTTGTGCGTGTTCCCGATTCAGCGCGCGGATGATATCGGGTCGCGGCGCCAAGAATATTGAGATCGTGTCGGTACGAAGGCAGAGTAGCGTACAGGAGTCAAGTGATTCGATGTCCCACGGTGCTGGTGACGGGGTATTCGTGAGCACAGCCTCTTGGCAAAACACGGCCGGCGCTCGCACGACACTGACCACAGGCTGCAACACAAGTAACACAAAAACGACAATACAAGAAGACGTTAGTACAAGCAGCTCTTGAGGACATTTTGTGCGTTTTCGACATCCAAGGAACTCACGAAGGGACTCGCGTTAGATGGCTGGTTTGACGTCGAGGAGGACACCAGTGGCTGCGCGGTCGCCGACACTTTCACTTCGCCTTTGATGAGCAGCACGAGCACGTTCATCTCTTCCCCGCGGTTCACGAGAAGGCGTCCCGATTTGACTTCGAGCTTCTTGGATGCATACGCAATATGCGTGACGATATGGTCGGGCAACGAGCACAGCTGTGGCACTGAGTAGATGGCCTTTACGGTGGTCTGGAGCACGGCCTTCTTGTACGGGTTGATCACTCGTCGGTAAATGTCTCCCGAGAGCAGCGCCAGCTCAGCGAAGGGCGCTGCGAAATTGACGTTGGCCGACGCTGTGCGCAGTCCGTTGTTCCCCGCGAAGAGCGAGATTTCTCCGAAGCACTGGCCCGGCGTCATGGTCGCGAAGAAGCCGTTGCCGTACGCCGCGAGGCTCACACAGCCGCTGATCAGGATGTAAAAGTGGTCGCCGATGTCGCCCTGCCGGAAGAGAAAGTCGCCCGCGCGGAAGCGCTCGTACGTGCATGCACGTGCGATCTCATGCATGGCCGCGTCCGGCAGCGACGCGCTCGCAAAGAACTTGATGCTGGCGAGCCATTTCTTGATATGACGCAAGTCGCTCGGCGCACGCTGGTCTGCCGGGAGCTGGAGCCGCTGGGCGATCCCGTGTGTGTGCGCTAGTGAGACCACGTACGAGACGCGTTCAGGGCCCGAGTGGAGTTTGATGAACCCGTGCGGCACGGGCTGCACGCTGCCGGCCTCGGTCGGGGCGTCGCTGCTGTTGCTCGTGGTGCTTCGACTGCGCGCAGACTTGAGACACGGCGTGGGAAGCAACGGCGCGAGCGAAGACCGCCGACGCCCACTTGTGGCTGTTGCCGGGTACGCTGTGGGCTCTTCCCAGAACGCGACGCGCTGCTTCCACACACGGCGCTGTGTGTGCTGGGCCTGCAGAACGTCAAGCCGAAGAAGGTAGGTGATGGCTGCGACGAGCCGCTTGAACAATACGTGGGTTGGCGGTAGTGGCGCGACGACCTCGACGATCTCGTAGTCGTCGAGTCTCGTGGTGCTGGTCGAGTGGAACTGGACCGTCTTAATCTTGGTGAAGATGTCGCCGATTGGCCGATACCGCTTGCGCACTCGCAGGTTGAGCACGCTTTGGTCGTGGATGTCGTAGAACGCCAGGTCCTCGTCGCCTTCGAGCAAGTCGCCGTGCCAGTAGAGCCGTTGGTCCTCGAACGGGATCCCAAACTCGCGCTGCACGAGCGCCTGGAGGCCGATGAGCGTCAGCGTGCGTGGCACACGCAGCCGCTGGAGCTCCTTGTGGGTCGGCACGTGAAAAAAGAGCTCGATCCGCTGCGCATCGAGCGCGGCCGCCGTCCCCGACAACGTGAACGACCGGCGGGTCGCCTTCATGGTGAGAAGCTGTTGCTGTTGCTGCTTCTTGGTCGACGCAGCCATCGGCGACGTGGGCTGTGTGGCCATGTGGCGCGCCGACGGCGAGCGAGCGAGCGCACCGGTCGAAGGGGTCGCGGCACCGTGAGGAGTCGACGTGCCCAAGAGATTCCGCGAGGACGTGCCGACGGCGACGGCCGCTGCAAAGCCCACGGAGGCCAATGAATGCTTGCGGTCCGCGCTGGGCTTGCGACTCGAGCCAGGTGCGGCGGAGACCGGCGTGGCCGCCGAGGCCACCCCCATGGATGTCAGTGACGGCTTGCGCTCGCGGGGCGACGACGGTGGAGAAGGCGCAGCACTGCCCCCTACACTGACGGCGACGGCAGCCACCATCGCGGCCGAGGTGAGTGACGGCTTCCGACCCGGACCGGCCGACGACGGAGGGGACGACCCCATGGCTGCGGCCATCGCGGCAGACGTCAACGAGTGCTTGCGAGTAGGGCCCAGGGGCGTGGTCGAGGAGGAGCCCATGGCGGCTGCCATCGCGGCTGAGCTCAGCGAGTGCTTGCGTTGGGGGCTCGACGATGAGGCTGCCGCGGAGACCATGGCCGCGGACGTGAGCGAGGGCTTGCGGGCCGGGAAGGACAGCCCACTGGAGAGCGAGGGCTTGCGCTCGTGGCCGCGCCCGACGCTCGAAGCCTCGGGCACGACGCTCAGCGAGATGCGCCGCTCGCTCATGGTGGGTGGCACGGTGGCGGAGGGTCGTAGTCGACTCGCATCGAATGAAGTCTACGTGGACGGTCCATGGGTTTCTGGAGATTGAAAATAGCACGGCAGGCGCGACGGACCGACGGCTTGCGATTGACAGCTAACGCTACGTGGATTTCGCTTTTTCTTTTTCTTCTTCTTACTAGTTGGTGTGTGAGGGGGCGGGTCTTCCGGCGATCGGTGGCACGGCCGTCCACCTCGCTCACGCGGTGTGGTTCATGGGCTCCTGCGGTCGACAGCACGCGCAGGGCGCGGCGCCCGAGCACGAAAAGCACTTGGTCAACACCTTGGTGCCGAACGTGGTCTTCCAGTGGGGCGGCCACGTCTTCTCGACCGACGCGCGCGCGCAGAGCCGGACGTAAAACATGGCGAGCCTCGGGTAGAGCCCGTCGAGCTGGAGCCCGCAGCGCACGGCGTACGCCACGTTGGTGAAGAGCGTGTAGTCGCATAAATAGGGCGCGTCCATCGACACGAGGAACGCGCGGCCGTCGAGGTACTGCTCCCAGATCGCGAGCTCGTGCTCGAGCGCGGCCCACTTGGCCTGGAGCACGGCGCCGTTGCGGGCCTCGGGCGGGAACCGGCGCAGATACACGACCAGATCGCCCACGACCGACAGGATCTCGTTGGCCTCGTGCATGCGCGTCTGCGCGACCGCGAAGCTCCGCACGTCGCGCGGCATGCACGGCACGGCCGGGTACCGCCGCTCGAGGTACTCGAGGATCGCGGCCGACTCGTACAGCACCGTGCGCGGCTGCTGGCTGTGGAGCAGCCAGTTGACGTCCAGCGCGCCGCCGGTCGACGTGGGCGGCGACGTGGCCGGTGAGGCCGACGGGGCCGCCGTCGGCAGCAGCGCGCCGTCGTCGCCCATGGGCTCGACCAGCACGGGCACGCGCATGCGCGGGTTGAGCGCGCGGAAAAAGGGCGACTTGAGCACGCCGCTCGAGAAGCTCACGCAGACGCTGCGGTACGGGATGCCCTTTTCCTCGAGCGCGATCAGCACGCGCCATGCTTCAACGGGGAACGAAACAAAAAAAATCAGTCGTGTTCGGCGGAGCTCCTCGCGTCGAGTCCGGGGGATCATCTTGTCAATGTATCCATACCTTGCGGGCTGCCCGAGCCCCAGTAGAAGACGCGCTCGTTGGGCTGCGGCGCGTGGCGCAGCAGCTCCTGCTCGGCGCTCACGCACAGCTCGTCCATGGCACGGTGGCACGGCACGGGGCGGTCGATGGCAAGTGGTGCCACGCGGGACGCGGCGTTGGGGGAAAAGTGCCATGAGATGACACGAAGAGAACACGGCCCCTCTGCTGGAGGATAGTCAAACCTCTATTGAATGATCGTACCTGCCATGGATGATACTGTCCTTGTATTGAATGATATGTGGGCGTTTGGGGAGCTCTCCATTCTGGAATAAAGAGGACAGGGCACCATGGCTCGTGAGCGCAGCGCGTCGCTGGACAGCATGGGCCGCCGCCGGCGGCGCCGCGACTCACGGGACGACGGTCGGCGACACCGCGCGCGTGCCGACTCGGTCGAATCGTCGGGGTCCTCGGCGTCGTCGGCGTCCAACGCGTCCGACGATCGCCGTCGCCGGTCGGACCGACGCCCCCGTCACCGCGATCGACGTAGCCGGAGTCGCAGCCGTGGGCGAGCGCGTCGCCGCAGCCGCGAACGCGCGACGCGACGAGGCCGCTCGGACTCGCGGTCGCGGTCGCCCGGCCCCTCGCGTGCCAGTGCGACTGCCAACGGCACGGTGCGCCACGACGAGCCCCGCAAGACCGAGAACAACCACGCCAGGTACGGTCTCTCCCTCTGTTGAATGATTTCGTACGTGGCATGGTCTGTATTGTACTGAATTCATTGTTCGCTGGGCTGGATAGTAGTGAGGTCAAGCCGCCACACGCCGCCTCGGCGACGGCACCGGTGGCGAGCGCCGACGGCGACGCCGCGGTCTCGCAGTTGAGCGAGGAAGAACAGATGCGCATGATGCTGGGCTTTGGCGGCTTTGACTCGACCAAGGGCAAGCTCGTCGAGGACAACGCGACCGGCGCGGCCCGCGGTGCGCTGCGCAAAGAGTCCAAGCGCGAGTACCGCCAGTACATGAACCGCCGCGGCGGCTTCAACCGCCCGCTGGCGAAATAGAGCGGCCACCGATTCGGTCTTTTGTTGTTGTTCGGAACTCACCGACTTGGCTTGCCAGGTGACGTCGCGACCGAGGGCTTGCGCGCCGGTGGGCCACGTGACGCGAGCTGCTGGCGCCGTCCGCCGCGGCGCGCGAGCCGCTTCTCGTACTGGGCCTTCGCCTCGGCCTTGCGACGCGCGTCCTCTTCCCGCCGCAGCCGTTCGGCCTCGAGCCGCTGCTCTTCGCCCACGAGCCACTTCATGTACTCGTCCTCGTACTTCATGTACATGCGCTCGTTGAACTCGCGGTCCAACTCTTGGCGCTTGAGCTCTGCGAGCCGTGCGAGCTCGGCCTCGACGATGCGTTGCGTGTGCTCCTCCATCTCCATGGCCAGATTCTCGCGGATCTCGCGCTTGAAGTCGCGCGCGCGCTGGAGCACGAGCGCCTTCTTTTCGTACACAGCCTGCATCTCTTGGTGAACGGTCTCTTGTGCCTCCTTCTGGCCACGAATCAGCGAGGCGACGTGGTCATCAAACCGCTGCGTCGGAGTTTTGCTCTTGAGCTCTTGTCGCTGCTTTGTCGAAAGAATGGTGTGCAGATCGTAGACCTCTGGGCGTCGAGCGAGTCCCGACGTGAGCTCGACGTCAAAGCTGCGGAAGAGACTGTCGTGGTCGACAAAGTATTGCGACTGCTGGATGTCCCACTCGCGCGCGAGCACTTCGGCCTTGTCTACCACTTCGGTCGGCGCATTGACGGAATGGCCATCGACAATGTACTGCATGTCATTTAGAGCAGCCGGAAGTTGGCCCAGCAGCCGATACGCGTCGGCTCGCGCCATCAAGACCCGGAAACTCGTCTCAGGCGGCGCCTTCGTCTTGTCGTGCGTTATCTGGTCAAGTGCTCGCGTGAAACTTGCGATGGCAAGAGCAAACTCCAGCTTCTCCATGTACAAGTAGCCCTGAATCAAGTGGGCGGTTAGAAGCTCAGTCACCCCGAGCGAAATGGCTCGATCGAGGTCGGCTAATCCGCCATCGGTCGCTGCAGCTGCCCGATTTCGAGCCTCCGTGCGCATAGTGAGGGCTGCTTCCAGTCGCTCCTGTGTTGGATCGGTATCACGCTGGTTGGATCCAACAGAAACCGCGCGATCTAGCTTGTCGTCAATTACCGTTTCCGTATCCGATTCTGGTCGTCCAACTTCGTCCTCGTGGATCTGATTTGTGCTGCTTTTACGAGTGAGAGGCGCCTTTCCATCTGTGCCCACTCTCTGTTTGCGGTACGCTCCACGTAGACGTACGAACTCTTCGCCTTGAAGCTGTTGCTCACAGTCCTCAATTGTTTGAGAGGCTTCACGAATGACCTCCCGGGCGTGTTTGACCTAGCACACTCGAAATGTCAACAAACCACGTTCTCTGTAGAGAAAACTACCACAACCCAAGTCCAAAAGTCACACGCACCATCATGTATCGACACAGCCCACGCAAGTACACATGCTCCGGGAGCTGCTTTCTGCGTGTGTGCCATTCGCCGACGCATTCACTGCCTTCCAAGCCCGAAAGGGATCGGGTGAGCAACTCTTCTGCCTCCTCATACTCGCACTCATTAAAGCACCTCACGGCCGCCGCGTACAACCGCTGGGATGCCAAGTGCACTGCTGACACGGCAGATTCGCTCTTACAGAATGGGTTATTCGACATGTCGACGAAGCATGAGGGTGAGAGCAACGCGACGACAGCAGGCGGTCGCTCAAGTCGGTTGTCGTTCACGTGGAGAGACCGCAGAGAACCGATGAGGTCCATGAACGACGTCGGGAGCGTTTCGATCTCGTTGAATCCGGCGTCAACGTGCTGCAGTTTCTTGAGAATCCCGATCGCGAGCGGTAGACTGGTGAGCTTGTTATGGTCGCAGCGTAACTCCAGTAGTTGTGGCAGCCAGGCGACTGACTCCGGCAGTGATGGTCCTAGCTGGTTGTGACTAATCACGAGCGTTCGCAGGGACCGAAGTTTTGAGATATCGGCTGGAATTGCGCGCAGTCGATTGTGAGATAGATTGAGTGTCACGAGGGACTCACACGGTGCGGAAACGATCTCCATGGGGAAAACATGAAGCGAATTGTTCGTCAGAATGAGTTCTGTCAAGGTCTTCTTCATCATGCTGCGTTCTAAATTGACGGGAAAATCTAGAAACGCATTGTCGCTAAGACAAAGCTGCGTGACGGGTGCTTTACACAAGAAATCAACCGAATCGAACGCCACAAGACCACACTTCGACGCCGAAAAAATTTCGACACATGGTAAGAAACGCAGGCACATGGCCATCGTCGCTAAGCTTGGATTCTCATCGAGTTGGATCCGTTGTAGTTGTCCGAGCGCCCCGAATTCCTCAGCAAGATGGTGAATTTGGTTCTTCCTCAAGTCAATTTCAACAAGACTCTGCAAATTGCCAATACTTTCGGGTAGCGTTGTGAGCCGATTTGCATCGACAATAAGCGTCTTGAGATTTGCCAGGGAGCCGATCGCTTCTGGTAGTTCAGAGAGCAAGTTACTGCCCAAACGTAGCTCTCGAAGCGCCTCAATCTCGCACACCTCGTCAGCGAGCTCTTTCAGTCGATTATGAGTGACGTTGAGTACCTGTAAGCTCGTACATTTCTCGATCGACTTCGGGATGGCAGTGAGTTTGTTGTGCCGGAGATCAAGCACTTTTAACTCACCCAGCAGACCGACTCCGACCTGCCATTCGCGTGTATCGCGCAACAATTTGAGGTCTCCTTCGACGTAGGGCAGTTCTTGGAGTGCATTCCATGCGAGATGCAGCTCAATGAGCCCACGTAACTTCCAAAGTCTCGGGGAGAATGTGGAAATGCGGTTGTGAGACGCGTCCAAGGATTTGAGCGTCGACGTTGTCTGCAAACACGACGGCAACCGTGTGAGGTGGTTGTGGCTGATGTCGAGATGCTCCAAATGAACTAGATCTTGAAGGCCTGACGGGATACGGGTAAGCTGGTTGTGAGCGAGTGAGAGTTTCGTGAGCGCCACGAGATTCCATATTCGCGTCGATAGTCTCCACGCGTTCAAGCCGCTCATATCGAGCTCCGTCAGCTTTTCTTCCGCGTCTTCAGCTGCGTCCACACGAAGTTGTGCCGCCGAGCGCGGGTACTTGCGTTTCTTCTTCTTCATGGTCTGCCCGTCCTCGTCGTTGTCCTCACGATCTTCGTCACTGTCTCCTCCATCACCACCAAACACCTCGTTCTGACCATCACCGTCGGCTGCGAAGTCTTGTTGAAAGTCGTCCAGGTCAAAGTCCTCTTCGTCGTCGTCACCATCTCCATCATCCAGTGTACCATCGTTGCCGATGCCTAGACGCGCGAACAACACGGGCGGCGTCCAGGACGACAGACCGGACCGACGGTCCGTGTACAGCGTTTGCTTCGTCTCTGGGTCTTCGGTGGTCTGGTAGCGCGCTCGAAGCAGTCGCACGACACGACGTCGGTCACGACGGCCGCGGAAGTGCGCCTGTAGTCGCACTGCCGCGAAGGCCATGTACGAAAGATCCGCGTCGGGGTCCGCGTCTTCATCGGGCTCAGCGGGGAGCGTCCATGACGTCTCGCCCGTCTCGGCGTTGTAGTAGTACGTGCACTGCGAGGCTTCATCGTACGCCTCGAGCCACTGCGACGACATGGCGCTGGATACGTCCTGGGTCGTTCGCTCTGACTGGGCACAGACACCACTTGATGGACGCGACTGGTCACCTTGACGCGTCAAAAACGAAGCGTCACATTTAGGTTAGCCTCCGGCCATTGCGAAGAGAGCCACGACACATGCAGTGAATGTTTCCACTACAAAAAAAAGGTGGGAAAATCAAGCGGCTTGGAGATCTTGGCGAGTGGAGTCGTCGATCGTACGCTGGAGCTGGACAGCTCGGCTCAGACGCGTGTCAATCTCCAAAAGCTTTTGCTCGATACGTCGCTCTTCGCGCGCGATCGCGCGCTTCTGCCGGTCCATCTTCTTCAGCGTGTCGTCCACTCGATTCTGAGCTAGCGTGGCGCTGCTAAGCAGCTCAATCACCTGGGTTTCTATCAGCTTGAGTTCCGTCTGGAGCGCCTCGGAGCCTGCTTCGATGGCGTGGAGCTCCGTGACTTGTTGGACCACGGCGCGGTCCTCCTCTGCCAGTTGAAGAGCGAGAGACTGCGCATCAGACAGCGACCAGGAGGCCTCTGGCACGCCATCCACACGACCACCGACAGCAGCGTCCTCGTCGAACGATGAACCCGTCAGATCGACGGGCCGTTGCTGGCTCCCCACTTCGGCCACAGCCGCGAGCTGCGTCTCCACGCGCGCGATCTCTCGTCGCAGCATGCGGATCCGGGCCGCGGCCTGGGCTTGGGCTGCTCGCGCGGCGTCCACGCGACGCTGCTCCGTGGCGGCCAGGCGGCTCCACGTCGCGACGCTCGCGACGTGCATCCCGGCGGGCACGACCGCGGCGTCCACGAGCCGCTGGGCGGCGGCGCGCTGCTGGCCCAGCATCGCGACGTAGAGCGCGCCGAAGTGGCAGGCGCTGGCGGCGTGGGCCTCCACGGCGCGGCCCGAGCGGAGATCGGCGCGCATGGCGCGGAGACGCGCGCGTAGGAACGACGCCTCCATGTTGAAGAGGGGGACAAAAGAGGGAAATGGAGGAGGAGAACGAAAAACCAGAACAAAAAAAAAAGAAAACAGGGTCCAGAGTGTATCCATCCTCGCTTTTTTTTTGTGATGGCCACATCGACCAATTGGTCTGTGGCCGTACCAAAGTGAAAAAAATGCGAGAAATCACGCGGTTTTCACGGGAAGAACGCAACCAGGAAAAAATGCAAAACTTCAACGTTGCTGGGGGGCGGGAGATGTCCTCGCGCCATGGCTAGATGCTGGTGGAGAGCGCGTCCACATGCTTGGCGAGGTCGACGACGTACTCGGTGTGCGTGAGGATGTCCTCGTACTGCTGGTCCACGCGCGCCTCTTGTTTGATCGCCTCGAGCTCGAGCGCGTTGCACTTCTCCAGCGCCGCCTCGGCGGCATTGTACGCCGGCCCATGGCCAATGGGCGACTGAAAGCCTGCCACCACCTGCTCAGCGCGCGCGAGTTGGTCTTCAACGCCCGCGAGCTCGTCTTCCGCCTTCTCAAAGGCGCGGGTTCGGAACACCAAGTCGAGTTCTTCGTTCGCGAGCCGCTCCTTGAGTTCATCCAGACTCGTGGCGCCGTCAGTGCGCGTGTGCCGAGACTGTGGATACGCGCCACGTGCGCGCGCTCGAATGAGCTCGCTCTCGAGCTGCAGCAGCTCGCGGCGGCGCGTCGCGAGGGCCGCGCCCGCGTCTTGGCGCTTCTGTTTGGCAAGGTTGAGCCGCAAGTCGGCGGCGGCCACGAGTTGCTTCAACTGCTCGTGGCACTCCCGAGTCGATTCAGTGCGGTCCGCGCGGTCGTGCGTGAGCTCGTCGAGCTGGATGATCAACCGCGCCTCAAGGCGATACTTGTGACAGTACTCAACGTCAGCTTGGTCGCGGTCGCATGTGATCGTGGTCGTTGCGACGAGTCGCTCGCACTGCACCACCAGCGCACGCGTGGCGCGGAAGCGGCGTTCCAAATCGAGGATCTCGGTCACCAATGACGACGCCATGTTGGTTGAAGATGATGGAGAGAAGGAATCGTGGCGGAATGGGGAATGACACCGAGGATTTCCATTTTGCCAAGCCGGAAACCCAGAACGACTAGGCCCGAAAAAGAGGATGTACACTCCCACGGCAACCCGCGGCCGGAACAAAAATGGTGTTCCACAGCAACCACGAGGAACACACACACGCGCCAAGTAAATTAAAATGGATGGAACGATACACTCTACGACGGTGCTCGTGGGCTTCAGGCTTTGGGCTGGAGGTACCCAGTGTGGGCGCTACTCTCGCCGAGATGGAGCCGCTGCAATGAGTGCGCCAGGTCCTCGGCGGCGTCCGCGGACCGCGACGTCGAGCGCTTGGCGTGGCGGCGGCTCTCCTCCAGCAGGACGCGCAGCTCTTCTTCGCTGATCTCGGTAGCCGCGATGCGCTCTTGGTACGCGTGGATCTTGCGCTCGCGCTCGCGCGCTTCGTCGGCGGTGAGTTGGCGTGGCGGCTGTGTGAGCACGTCCAAGAACCGTTCGCGATCGAGCGCGGCCTGCCAGTACGTGCGCTCCTCGAGCTTGAGCTGGAGTACGGCCTCGACCAGCGCGAGCTTCTCCTCGCGGAGGCGCGCGACGGCGTCGTCACAGGCCGTGATCAGCTCGTCCGCCGATACCATTGCCGATGTAGAGAGGCGCGAGTGTCCGAGGTCGAGTGGCGGGTGCAGTGTATGTGCCTGCAGGGGGGGAGATCAAAAGGAGAAGAACATTTTGGGGGGAACATTCCGCCCCTTGCGCGCTGATGACGCGGGGCTGCACCGTTGCAGCAACATAAGCGCATGGAAAACTGAAGCTATGTGGCTGATGAGATATGGCTACATTGTTTCTTGTTAAAACCGATTCGAACCTTTGGGCTCGTCTCACTCTGACCAGCATCGATACAGTAAATGGATGCAGCCACGAAAAAAAATCGAACGGAACGTTGTCATCCATATTCCGAACCCGATGATTCTCTGGAACGCCCCAGATTCTTCTCATCTTCCAACCCACGAAGGCAAAGACCAGGGCCACGTTTTGGTTGAATGCAGTGGCCTTCTCTCTCATGTGGCCGTTTCTTGCGTGCCGATGCTGGTTCATGCACTGCATGGAAGCAAGACAGCTATTCTGACCCAGACATGTGACTGACAAACGAACTTGATTTCATACTTATCTCTCTCCCTTCCTCTCTCTTTCAATCAACGCGTGTGACACAAAGAAGTACCCTTATTTAGCCCCGGAGCGACCGAGTCGTCGTCGTCGCCGTCTGGTTGAGCATGGTCGTACAGTAGCGCTTGGCGTTGGCGTCCTTCGCCTTGGCGTTGCAAAGCGCCTGGAGGTCGTCCTTGGTCTGGGTGCTGCTTGCCGCCTGGTTGAGCGCCGACACGGCGTTCACGATCGCGGCGACCGTGTCTGAGGACGCCACAGCCGTGGTCGTCGCGCCGGTCTGCAGGCTGCGCGACGCGCTCGAGCTGGCGGGGAGGCTAGCGAGAAGCTTGGCATGGGCCGCGTAAAAGTCCTTGACCTGCGTGTGGAGCGTCACACCGACGACCGCGAGGTGGTCCATGTACGTGAGCGCCGGCATGAGGTTCCACTGACCAAGCACAGTCGTGCCATCGAACGTGCGCGACTTGCCTGTGGCATCCTTTGCCATGGATAGCGTGGCCACGACGCCATCGTTCTGTTGCCAGTCCTCACTAAAGCCGTTGTCGGGTCCGTAGCGGCCGCCCATGAACACGGACAACGGCTGCAGCGGCAGGAGCATGGTGAAGAGGTTGGGCAGCTGGATCTTGCGCAGCAACGCGTCGCGCCAGGCGTACGTGTCCTCGTTCGTGTAGCTGTAGTAGTACACGTTCGAGAGCGTTTGAACCCACGTGTTTTCTTCCTTGGCGCCGTCAGTAGAGAGCGACCAGAGGCAAATGTCCTTGAAACCGGGCTTGAAGGCACTGCTCGCAAACACGCGGGTGATGTACTGCGAGATCGACTCGGTCGATTTCTTGGCCGCGATGCCCCACTGGTCCAGCTTGGCGTCGTACACGCTGGTCGTGAGATCGCCGCCGACGCCGAGCACGGAGAACACGCCAATGACCAAGTTCTTGACGAGATCGCCAATCTGCGAGAACCCGTTCGCGAGGAGCGTGCCCTGGTTGGGGGACGAAAGCGTCGTGATCGAGTGGACCCAGTCCTTGCCGCCGGCAAAGAGCGGGTGCGTGGTCGCAGCCTCGACCACGGGCGCGCCCGTGCTGCCCTTGTTCAGCAGCTGCGTGAGCATGCGGATGGTCTGGCCGCCCATGCTGTGGCCAAAGAGGTGGATCTTGTTGAGCTTGCCGTTCGCGCCGACCTGGCCCCACTGCGGGTAGAGCCCCGTGTAGTTGCGGCCGTAGCGCGCGTGGCCGTAGGTCTTGGCGTGGTTGGCGCCGTAGTCCACTTGGCCGCCCTTGATCTGCGCGTACAGCTCGCACGCGCGGTCCCAGTTGGACGAGAACGGGCCGACCGCGGCCGTGTACACCGTGTAGCCCTGGGCCTTGAGCTGCTCCTGGATGTCGCCCTGAAGACCGCCCCAGTACTTGATGCCGAGCAGCTCGTCGCGGCCCCATCCGGAGAAGCCATGGACCAGCACGACCGGGTAGGTGTTCTGCGCGCGGACGCCGACCGAGACGGCCGAGAGCGCTACGAGGAGGAAGGCGAGCAGCCCACGCATGGTGAAGTGTGGAGGTTCGGCGACTTGGGAGCTTGATGGCAAGTTGGCGAGTGATCGATCCGGAGCCGGTCGGTGGTTGGAAATGACTCTCGCGCCGAACCGCAACGACCGAGAGCCACATGAGAGGGACAGCGGGTGGGGGCTGCTGACTGACGGTGTGCGAAGAGAAGAGAAGGTGCGTCGAGAGATAGGACAGTCGCGCACCGTTTTTCACGTTGCACTGGTGTTCCATCTTCTTCTTCCACCACTGGGATGCCACTCTTCCGTTGAAAGATCGCCGCTCCATTTCTCTTGGCGTGGATTGTGGTCGTCCCACTTACATGAGTTTAGTGTCATCAAACTAGTGTTGACATGAACCTACCATGTCAAGTTTCAATCCACCTATGTTCTTAAACCACGGAGTTGAACTTGACAAGATCTCGTGGGTTGGTTCCAGCTGGTTCGACGCGAAAGTCCGGTTCTTCAGGCATGAGCATTCGGCACCGGCAGTGAAAACCTGCCACGCACCAGTATGATACAATACTCGGCGGAACGCGCCGGCACCGCCATCACACGACGCGATGGATTCTGGATCGACTGCCGGCCGCGAAGGGTCGCCGGCTGGATCGCTTCGGTTCAGCACGGTTAGAAATTCCGAACACGAGCAATCACGCGGACGCACGAAATGGTGAGACCATCAGACCCCCAGGTCGTGCAGTCAGGCTTTGCTGCAAGTGCATTTCCTTCGAAGGGTCTTGGAATCTCAAGCTTCGCATGTGCAATCGTGGGACGTGAGGTGAAACGTGTTCGGTACGTGGGTCACCAAGAGCTGCCTCCAGTCAGTCAGCGAACGGCTCATCAGGGTTCCTGCCTCATCAGGGTTCCTGCCCTTCAGTAGTGGACGGAACCCTTCGGCGGTCGACGCGACCACAGAGATTCCGTCTCCTCCATCGCGCGAGTGAGATATGGGGGACTCGTAACCAGAGGCTCGGGCTGCATGCTCTCATAGTACCGTCATCAGGCCTCGGTTGTATCGAGCTGTGGCTTACCGATGGCACCATGAGAGCACCATATTGGCTGACTGCGCCGTCACAGTCAAAGCACCGGCAGCAGCGCCCTCAATTGATCCTTGTGGCAGACGCCGTGAGCAGACAGCGTGGGACACATCCACCTTCAACAACCCGCACATCGTTGAGCAGCACGTTCCATCTCCTGTGGTGATTGAGAACCCAAGTGTCCATCCCCGTCTCTCAAGACATCAACCCATTTATAATGTGGTACACTCACGACCATAAATAGAGTGGGTTACACCATTCTGTGTCTCTGTTTCCAACAGCTCTGGAAATGTGTATAAAACAGATCCGTTTGACGTCGGCACGTTGGATCGCGCCGGCCAAGTTGAACGAGCGGCTCCGCCCCACACCTTCGTTTTCCCAGCGAACCGACGAGAACACCATGGCGACGACCCTGATCAAGCGCGCGGCCTCAGTGAGCGCCAAGCAGCAGACGCGCGGCATCGCGACCGTCAAGCTGCCGGACCTCCCGTACGACTTTGGCGCGCTCGAGCCCGTGATCTCGGGCGAGATCATGCAGCTCCACCACCAGAAGCACCACCAGGCGTACGTGACCAACTACAACGCCGCGCTCGAGCAGTACGCCGAGGCCGAGCACAAGGGCGATCACGCCAAGCTCATCGCGCTCCAGCCGGCGCTCAAGTTCAACGGCGGCGGCCACATCAACCACTCGATCTTCTGGACCAACCTCGCGCCCCCGAAGCAGGGCGGCGGCGGCGAGCCCGAGGGCGATCTCCTCAAGGACATCCAGAAGGAGTTTGGCTCGTTCGAGGACTTCAAGAAGACCTTCAACACCAAGACCGCGGCTGTCCAGGGCTCGGGCTGGGGCTGGCTCGGCTACTCGAAGGAGCAGAAGCGCGTCGTGATCGCGACGCTCGCGAACCAGGACCCGCTCTCGACCACGGGGCTCATCCCGCTCCTCGGGTACGTTTGCTAGTGTGCGCACACATGGACGATGGAACTGAACACAAACTAACAAAAGCGGTGGATGTGGTGCTCAGTGTGGATGTGTGGGAGCACGCGTACTACCTGCAGTACAAGAACGTGCGCCCGGACTACCTCAAGGAGATCTGGAAGGTCGTGAACTGGAAGAACGTCGAGGAGCGCTACCTTGCCGCCAAGAAGTAAGCGGTCAGTAGTGATGCGCTGTTGTCTCCCGCACGGCGGCTCGTCCGTCGTCGAGGTTTGTTCGATCGAGGTCTCCTCGCCTTGCCATGGAGCCTCCCCCACCAAAAAAAAAATCTTAAAAAAACAATTGCGAATGGATCAAAAGCACAGCATTTGTGAGTCCCAACGAGCACGGCGCCATCCAGCACCATCACGTGCGTGTTGGATTATTGGCACATGTGGGGCTCACTTCAACTGGATCATCCTGTACCTTCGCGCGACATGGTCCTTCCAGCGACCTTCGCGCAACCGTCTTCATCCTAAACGTCGCACTCCTCCTGCCTCCAAGAAAGCGCGGGGAGGACCAAGGGAAAACGGCCTCTGTCGCCGCTGTCCTTCGTCACCCGTCGAGATGGAGAACCCGACGCTCGAGCGCACGTTCCGCGGCCACAAGTCGGCGGTCGCGGCCGTGAGCTTCCACCCGAGCGTGCAGCAGCTCGCGTCGGCGTCGCTCGACGGCGCCGTCATGGTCTGGAACTTCCGGCCGCAGCTCCGCGCGTACCGGTATTTGGGGCACAAGGGCCCCGTGTACGACGTCAACTTTTCGCCCACGGGCGACGTGCTCGCGTCGGGCTCGCAGGACCGCACCGTGCGGCTCTGGACGCCGACGGTCAAGGGCGAGTCGGTCGCGATCAAGGCCCACGCCGGCGCCGTGCGGAGCGTGAGCTTTTCGTACTGCTCCAAGGAGCTCCTCACGGCCTCGGACGACATGTCGATCAAAGTGTGGTCGCTGCCCACGCGGCGCTTCCAGTGCTCGCTCACGGGCCACAGCAACTGGGTCCGCAGCGCGCGGTTCTCGCCCGACGCCCACCAGATCGTCTCGGGCAGCGACGACAAGACGGTCAAGCTCTGGGACAAGGACAAGCGCGTCTGCCTCCACACGTTTTACGAGCACGCGGGGATTGTCAACGCCGTGCGGTTCCACCCGGACGGCACGGCCATCGCGTCCTGCAGCTACGACCGCACGATCAACATGTGGGACACACGCTCGGCGCGGCTCGTCCACCACTACCGCGCCCACGACGCCAACGTCACCAACATCGCGTTCCATGCCACGGGCAACTACCTGCTCTCGACGTCCAACGACCAGACCATCAAGATCTGGGACGTCCGTGAGGGCCAAGTGCTGTACACGATCCACGGCCACGACGGCGCTGTCAACTGCGCCGAGTTCTCGCCCGACAACAAGCTGATCGCGTCCGGGTCGGTCGACTCGTTCGTGATGGTCTGGGACGCCGACATGGACAAGTGTCTGAACGTCGACGAGCCCAGTGTCGTGGCCAGCACCTCGGCCCACCACGCGCGCCACTCATCGTCCCATGCTTCTCGCCCACTGCCACATCCACTCTCGACAACCAAATCCACCCAGCCGATGACCCACAGAGGCTCGGGAACACCACCATCACCGCTTCAATCCCCTGCAGTTGGTCGCAACGGCTTTGCCTCTCCGTCTGTTGTTGTTTCCAAGCCGCCAACTCCGACTGCTGCTCCGATGATCATGTCGCCGCCACCCACGCCATCGACCGCACCGCCTGCGCCGCACCATTTCAAGCCAACGCTGCCGGACCACGACGTGCGATCCCCAAGCCCTGCACACGAACGATCCAATGGGCGTACCACGGCGGTACCAGCGCCTCCGACCGGGAGTGTACCGGAAGAACTCGCGGGCACGCTACAACATATCATTGGGCAGCTCGAAATCATCACTACCACACTGACGGTGCTAGAAGAGCGGTTGACAATCAGCGAAAACCGCATCGCAGAAGTCGCCAAGACCCAGCGACAGATGCTTCAGCAGCAGCAGGATAGAAGAGGAGGAGCCCCGAGCTCGAACGGATCCGCTTCTCCAGCTTACGAAACCTGACAGAAAGCCGTAGAGGAATCAAAACTGGAATCCGCCATCTCTTGTCTCGTCGTATGTGTGATGCGTGACTGCGATGTGTGCGCCTCACACTCTAAGCCCCCGTAAGTCAGTCCCGTGAGTGCGATCTGCCGATCGGCGAGGGCGTTCATGTGACGTGGCGGTCTCGTTTCTGATGTCGTCACGCTGTTGGAAAACGACAAGGTCTCGTGTGACGTGTCCCATTGGCGCAAAAGCCGCACCCGAACATGGCTCACTTCCATTTTTCACTTGCTTTTTGTATGCAAACGGAATGATGGTAAGACTGTCAGTCCGTGCGAGCTCTTCATCTCACACAAATAAAATATTCTCCGTGGAATCTGACGAGGGAACCCCCCACAAACTCTCTGTCATTCTCCATTTCTTCTGGCGCGATGGAGCACCTCCAGTCGGTCTTCAACTTCTTTTCCCCGGCGCGCGCCGCGCCGCCGCCGCCACGCAACGACTATCCGATCATTCTCGTCCACGGGTTTGGCGGCTGGGGGCGCCACGAAGGCCTGCTGCTCACGTACTGGGGTTGCATCCAGGGCGACATCCAAGAGTATCTCAAAGCGCAAGGCTACACCGTCTACACGGCGACCGTGGGTCCATTCTCGTCCAACTGGGACCGCGCGTGTGAGCTCTACGCGCAGATCAAAGGCGGTCGCGTGGACTATGGCGCCAACCATTCCCACGCCCACGGCCACGCGCGGTACGGGCGCACATTTCCCGGGCTGTTCCCCCAATGGGGCGAGCCCCGCGCAGAAGACCACTCCTCGGTCCACAAGGTACACCTGCTGGGCCACAGCATGGGGGGCCAGACCATCCGCATGCTCGCACAGCTTCTAAACAAAGGGAGCACCGGCGCTCCAGTGGAAGAGACCGCGGCGACACATCCTTTACTATCTGGTGGCAAAGACTGGATCCACTCGATCACGACCATCTCGACGCCCAACCAAGGCACGCTGCTCGCTGACGGCTTCTCTGAAGTCGGCAACATGGTCAAGAACGCGATGATCGGCGTGTTTTCCACCTTTGGTTTGACCGGCGCGCTCGCCGACGCCTACCACGACGTGCAGCTGGACCAATGGGGTATCAAGTCCAAGCAACCGAATGAGTCGTTCGCGGCCTACTGGAGTCGCATCTGGAGCAGTAACATCTTCAAGCCGGGTTTCCGTGACGTCGCGCTGTGGTCCCTGTCAACGCCCGGCGCTGCCGACGAGAACATGTGGGTCGAGACACTACCGTCGATATTCTACTTTAGTTTTGCCAACGTCGACACGAAAGCTCGGCGTGACGAGTGGCTGCGGGACATGCACGAACCGAACGCACTGACGATGCTGCTCACGCTGCAACCTTTGGCCACATTCCTCGGTGGCTCGTACTGTCTCCAGCACGGCTTTTCGACAGACTGGCAGGCGAACGATGGCGTCGTGCCCACGATCTCCATGGGTACGGACGCCATCGGAGAGTCGGTCGTTTTCAACGGTGTCGCGCAACGCGGCAAATGGAACCAGATGCCGATCCTGGACCCACTCGACCACCTTGCAGTCATTGGGCTCACTCTTCACACGCCAATCCTGCCGCTCTACGAACTCCACGCGAAGATCCTTCGAGATCTCCCAGACGACCACGATGCCGAAAAGCTCCAGAGGTACGCGGCCCTTGCTTTGGCGCCGCCCACGTGCCCAGATACCATGACGGCACTGACGGTGATGACCTCGGGATCCACACGTTTCGAAACGGCCACGGGGACTGCCACGCAGTACGC
>JAADVT010000148.1:0-47671 GCA_023335895.1 Pythium rishiriense
GCACTCCTGCGCCCCAACGGAGACTGGAGAGACACCCGCAGCACGGGGGCGTATCCAAACACAAACAAGAGACGCGCGTGCGTGCGCCCGCGCCCTGCTTTCTTCCGTCGTCAGCACCTTGCCATTCTCCACTCGGCCACCTCCGTCGCAAGCGCCTCGTTCTCTACACCCAACACGATGTCGACTGCCGTGCTGAACGTGGACGATCTTGCCATCGGTGAGATTCTCATTGCGCTCAAGCGCGACCCTGTGGTCCACGCCGGTGGCCAACTCGTGCCGACCACCGCGATGCTGACGCCCGGCACGGCGGCATCGCAGGCGGTAGTCGGCAGCTACCGGAGCAAGGTGGATCTCACGGTCAAGACACCGAGTGCTGAAGATGCGGCGGCGGCGTTTTCCCGTCTTCCGTTCAACACGGTGAGCCCCATGGCTTCGTCGATGTACGCCCTCCCCCCGACGGCGCAGTCGCCTTCGGAGCGCACGAAACGCTACGGTCCGGTGATCCAGCTGGAGGACCTGCGCAAGTGTTTCAACATGCCGATCGCGACAGTCGCGCGCCAATTTGGAATCTGCGCGACGCTGCTCAAAAAGATTTGTCGCCGCCACGGCATCCAGCGCTGGCCGCATCGCCAGATTCGAAGCCTCCAAAAGAGCATCGACATGTTGCGCGAGTCGCTCGCGGTCGCCAAGGGGTCGAACAAGGAATACATCGCCAAGAAGATTGCAGCCTTTGAGTACACTCTTGATTGCATCATGCAAGACCCCAATACGGCCGCCAAGGGTATCTCCACTGGCCGCCTTGCATCACCGGCCTCGGAGGAGCTCGCGAAGCGTGCCAAGCGCGCCAAGGAGATGAAGCACCTCGAGTCGGCGGCGGCGCTCGCTGCGATGAGTGATGACGAAGAGGACCAGGACATGGACGAAGACGGAGGCCTCGAGGCGCCTTGGTCCCCGACTGCATCCTCTGTCGACGATGACCGCAAGGCCGCCAGCATGTCGATCCAGTCGCTCTTGTGCTGAATGTGTCGGTACTGGTATCTGTTGTCGTGATTGTTCAGTTTTTTATATGAATGTGACGCCGTGCTGTCGATCTAGTCTGGAATACAACTACCTATATACTGCATTCTATTGACCCGCGTCTTGTCAAGCGTACCACACAACCGTGCATGTCACCCGAATCTAACTTGATTCTGAGACCATCGACGTCCTCACGTCTCGCCGACGGTCTCCGCAATACTAGTACTCGTACGGTACAGATGCGCCGGCCCCGCTCGCTCGCTTTCGGCCAAACCCTTCCGCCCCTCCACGGCGACTGGTCGTCTGGGTCCTCCCAGCGGACCGTTCCGCTCCGCTGCGGAGAGGGGGAGGCCTCCCAGCCAGTTCCGTCGCCGAAGTCGCGGGAGGAGCCGCTGGCAGTCGGGCCACCCGCTCGCAGCTGCAGGAAGAAAGATGGAAGATCCGCTTTCCCTCCACTCAAAAAGCAAGAAATCAGCCACCACATCCACCCACCCACGGGCCGCGACCCTTCACGGGAGGGGGGCGCTCTATTGAGACCACGCGCTGCCGTCAACCCAGGTGGCCGATCCCGAGTCTCCGCGTGGCAAGATCGCGTGGCTGGCGCGTGGATGGATGGCAGTGGTTGTCCAGCGTGCCATCGATCCAGATCTCGTGTTCCTGGTCCCTCCCTCGCCCCGTGCGGTGGGCCGATAGTATTCTCGTGGGCGGAGGCGGTCAGACGGTCTCGCAACGGGTCTTGGGAGGGCATCTCCTCCCACGCCGACGCACGCACGCGACACGCCACCTGCGCGGCGCAGTCGTCGCATCTCCCCCCGCACTCGCGGAGACCAACCACAGAACGAGAAGCACTTCGCCACGGGTCGCAAGGCACAGAAGAACAAGCAAACAGTCCACCCTCAAGCCAATCAGCAGACGGACGCCCGACCGGATCTGCCATGGACAACAACAACACGGAGAGTGTCGAGACCTCACCCCTTCGAGCAACATCCACAAACCTCTATGATAGCATAGCCCATCAAATGCTAAAGGTACTTGTTTTGACAGGTTGTCGACTCCCCGTCTTTGTGCCGTACTCGTGTGGACCACACCAGTGTCGTACCACGCGACCACGCACTCGTGGCTCTCGCTTCCATCCGTGCGGCACCACCGTTTTGGTCCCCCCATTTCCATCTCTCCTCCGTCCTCCGTCCTCCGTCCCTCCTCCGTCATGAGCAGCTCCGCCTCCTCTCCGGTCGACGCCGCCCAGGCGCGCACGCAGGGCTACGTGGCGCGCATCGACCCGCGCGACGTGCTCACGGCCACGTCGCTCGAGCGCGTGGCCGCGCAGCTCCCGGCGTTCCGCCACGTCGTCGGCAAGGTCCGCGACGTCTACGTCTTTGAGGACGCCGTGTTGCTCATCTCGACCGACCGCCAGAGCGCGTTCGACCGCGCGCTCGCCGCGATCCCGTTCAAGGGCCGCGTGCTCACGCTCACGAGCGTCTGGTGGTTCCACGCCACGCGGCACATCGTGCCCAACCACCTGCTCGGCACGCCCCACCCGGCGGCCATGCTCTGCAAAAAGTGTACGGTCTTCCCGGTCGAGTTTGTCGTGCGCGGCTACATCACCGGCTCGACCAGCACGTCCATGTGGACCAACTACGCCCAGGGCGTGCGCGACTTTTGCGGCCACACGCTCGCCGACGGCTGGAAGCAGCACCAAAAGCTGCCGCACAACATGGTCACGCCCACGACCAAGGACGACGTCCACGACGAGCTCATCTCGGGCCGCGAGGTCGTGCGCAGCGGCCGCATGACCCAGCAGCAGTGGGACTACTGCGAGCAAAAGGCGCTCGACCTGTTCGCGTTCGGCCAGCAGGAGGCCGCCAAGCGCGGGCTCATCCTCGTGGACACCAAGTACGAGTTTGGCGTGGACGAGCACGGCCAGATCTTGCTGATCGACGAGATCCACACGCCCGACTCGAGCCGCTACTGGCTCGCGCACTCGTACGAGGAGCGCATGGCGCAGGGCCTGTCGCCCGAGAACATTGACAAGGAGTTTTTGCGACTCTGGTTCAAAGACCACTGCGACCCGTACAACGACGCCGTGCTGCCCGAGGCCCCAACGGAGCTCGTGCTCGAGCTCTCGCGCCGCTACATCTTGCTCTACGAGCTCATCACGGGCGACCGCTTTGCGTTCCCGCCGCCCACGGCCGGAGCCCAAGACCCGCAGCAGCAGCTGGTCGAGAGCGTCTGTGCGGCCCTGCTCAAGAAAGACTAGACACGAAACGCCGTGGCCACCATCGAATAAAAGCCAAACTTGCATTGCTGCCTGTCCATCCTGTCCGGAGCTATTGTATCGATCTATGTACACTATTTGCAGCTACACTCTTCTATTTGTCAAACCGCTTGGGCGTGATCAGGATCTGCGAATTGGACGACAGGTCCAACGCTGTGGTGCTCTCACTGGTCGTCTGCGTGAGGTCGACGCGCGGCAGCAGCGGTGCTGGTGGGTAGTTGCTGTCGATAGGCATCACAGACGCCTTGGAGATCTTGACGCCGACGAGGGGCGGCAGCGTGACCACACGTGGACCCGTCACGAGCGGCAACGGCAGCGGTTTGACAATTGCGAGTTCGGACGGGCCCATGGTGATCGCGACGGTCGGTTTGGGCACTGTCTGGAGCAGCAAATCCCGCTTGGTCGAGGGCTGCACCCAACGATACTCGATGTTGCGCGCCTTCTGGGCGCGTTTGATGAAAATGACCATCTTGACAGCCGCGCGCAGCTTGCCCAACGGCTTCAGCACGTTCATTTCGCGCCGCGAGAGTAAGTAGACGCCCGATAACGTCACTGCTGCGCCAAAAAAGAACATCGCGAGCTGGTTGGAGAGAAAGAGGTAAATCATAACGTTAAGGGCAAAGAAGAACCAAGGCTCAACGCAACGTACCGACAATGTGGGCATCTTGGCGAACTCCTTAAAGTACACGCCGCCGCCAAAAATCGACGTCGAGATGAAAAAACACTGGAAAACCGGCACAATAAATACCGCATCGAACAACTGCAGCCCGTGAGCCAGCCAGTGGATCTGAAGGAAAATGCACGCGAGCATCGACAGCGAGATGAGGTAGGTGCCCACGTTGGTGAACTGGTTGGTGCCCTCGAGCGTGGTCTTGAAGAGCTCGGCGACAGACTTGGCAAAGAGCACAGACTGCGCACCGAAAACACCTGATAAGGCCGGGTACGTGACAGGATGCACGCGCGCAAACTTTTTGTACGCGACTGAGCCGGATCCCTGGCTCCTCAGCAGTCGCTCGAGCTTCTTGGCGAGAAGGTACAGTCCCATACACGCGAGCAGTACGAGCACGAGATACACGACAAAGTACGGCTCCCCGTAGAGCGCGACGAGTTCATCCACAGTGTAGCAGGCACTCTCCTTTTCGGCAAACGCTGCAACGATACAGATACCGACGAGCACGAGCGATGTGCCGATGGCGTCCATGCGGCTAAACGTTTCCTTGAGGAACAACGACGCGAATGCGACGTTCGCGACCATGGTTGTGCCACCGACAGGCGTGGCCAACGACTGCGGAAGAAAGCCCAGCGCGACGAAGTCCAGCAGACTGCCGCCCACGACAAGCATCAAGCCGATGACCCACATAGGTTGCCGCGAGTACGCACGCTTGAGCTTGATGCTGCGCTTGGCCTCGCACATGAACGAGTACTTTTGAAGGTTCACACCGAGGTTCGTGGCAATCGAGCCCGTGACGCTGAGTATCACTCCTACATACCACAGTGAGCTCGACTTGTGCTCGCCACTGGCACTTCTCTCGTCGTGGCAGCCCATTAGTCTTCAATCTTGACGCTGTCTGGGTCGATTTACGCAGATTGGGTCGGTGGCCTGGTCTTGAGGATAACAATTCCTGCTTCGAATCACTATAAGCCTCCTCGTTCGCAATGGTGTGTTTGTGTGTTGTGGTCTTCGTAGGTCGCTCAATCTGGGCGGCGTCAGCATGCACACCCGGGGGCGTTCAGGATCGACAAGGGTTTGTGGTGACGTCTGAGGGTCTCTAATAATACAAGAGCAAAAGTGCCCAGTTCTGAGCCAGTGGAGATTCGCGCAATTGGGGTCACGTAACGGCTGAGACGGAAATCAGGATGCCGATACACCTGTGACGTGTCCTGATTCAATTTTCCCCAGCCAGCGCAAACGCAAAAAACCATGAGCCAAACAAACCAAATGTCGTGTTGCCCCCAGACAAAGCCCTATGGCGCTCCCAGTTGTACGGCTCGATCGTCGTCCTCGGGCGAACGACTGTTTCGTGTGCGAGAGGAAAACATCACGTCCATAGGATGGTTCGTGCAGTTGACGACGCCACATGCACCGTGTACACGTGGTTCGTGACGGATGTCGCTTCTCTAACGTTGTCGTGTAGCGTTCATTTCCGTGAAGCATCACCGGCTTCTCTGCAGTCGGCACGTGCTCGTGTGATTTCGTCCACAGACCCCATTGAGTCCCTGTGCGATCCACGCTGTCTAGTTGACAGTCTCGAAGAACCGCAGGGGGTTGTATGGACTCGTAAAGGCAATCCAGCCAAGAACTTCTCGCACACCAAAACACTTCGTGGGCGTCTTCGTGGTAGTTGGGACCACCAGTACCAAGAGGGGTGTCACCTTCTTACAAAATGTGCATCCCTCGCGCCCTGGAGTTCAATACACGATCTGGGGACACTGCAACTATCATTTCTCGAATCGCTTCGTGGTTACCTGAAAAAGTGAGCTTGACGATAAGTCCAACGCCGCACTGGTTTCGCTCGCTGTGCTCCCGTTCTCAGCGCCCTCGGCTATTCCCGACGACTGTGGATGAGTGCTATCGAAGGGCATTACTGACGCATTCGATACCTTCCGACCTAAGGGTGCGGTAGCTTGCCGGGGGTTCGGTTTGACAACCACGATCATTTCCGATCCCGCGCTGGCAGCAAGCTTGGCCGTCGACTGGACCCATCGATAGTCCATGTTGCGTGCCTTCTGCGTGCGTTTGATGAAAATAACCATCTTGACGGCCGCGCGCAGCTTGCCCAACGGCTTCAGCACGTTCATTTCACGCCGCGAGAGCAAGTAGACGCCTGAGAGCGTCACGATCGCGCCGATAAAGAACATGACCAGCTAGACACATGCACACTAGAGCGTGAGTCAACCTGTCGTAAACACGCAGTGGCACGTGTCTATTGGAACGTAGAGAGCACACTCACCGCTAACGTCGACATGGTCGCAAACTCCTTGAAGTACACACCGCCGCCAAAAATCGACGTCGAGATGAAAAAACACTGGAAAACCGGCACAATAAATACCGCATCGAACATCTGCAGCCCGTGAGCCAACCAGTGGATCTGGAGGAAAATACACGCGAGCATCGACAGCGAGATAAGGTAGGTGCCCACGTTGGTGAACTGGTTGGTGCCCTCAAACGAGGTCTTGAAGAGCTCGGCGACAGACTTGGCGAAGAGCACGGATTGTGCGCCAAAGACACCCGACAACGCCGGGTACGTGACGCGGTGGATCCTTGCAAACCGTTTGTAGGAAGCGGAGGAGGAGCCTTGGCTTTTCAGAACGCGCTCGAGCTTCTTGGCCGCCATGAAAAGCCCGAGACACGCAAGCGCAACGACCACGAGGTACACGACAAAGTACGGCTCGCCGTAGAGCGCGACAAGCTCGTCGACATTGTAGCACGCGCTCTCCTTGTTGGCAAACACAGCGACGACGCAAATCCCAACGAGCACGAGCCCCGTGCCGAGCGCGTCCATGCGGCTAAACTTTTCCTTTAGAAACAGCGACGCGAACACGACATTGGCGATCATAGTTGAGCCGCCTACGGGTGTTTCAAGAGATTGAGGCACAAAGCCGAGTGCCGCGAAGTCGAGCAGGCTTCCACCGATCACGAGAAGCAAGCCACATATCCACATGGGCTGCCGCGAGTACGCGCGCTTGAGCTTTATGCTGCGCTTGGCCTCGCACATGAACGAGTACTTTTGGAGATTCACGCCGAGGTTCGTGGCGACCGAGCCGGCGGTGCCGAGGATCACGCCGACGTACCAGAGCGGGTTGTGCTTTTTGGCCACGCCGTCCGCGCTCCCGTCGCTGCTGTGCGACTCGCACACCATTCTCTACGGACCGAGTCGTCGCTTGCAGCTGTGGTCCACGACGCGCGTGTGCTTTGATCCGTCGTGCCGACACCACAGCCAGACCAGCTCCGGGGATGCTAATAATACGGACGGCCGCATGGCGCCGGAGCGTTGATCTGCTATTCAACGGGATCGCTCGAAAAGAAGGGGGGGATAGCGCCGTCTGGGGTCGAGGCTGCTACTATTGGGGGGCTGCTGTCAACTGCTTTCCCTGCGTCCTCGATGAGCTGCTCGTGAGGTCGAAGAGACAGCGAGAGAGACACTTGCACAGTTGAAGTTGGCAGCTGGCCAGGAAGGGGCTTCTAATCAGGCGTGTCAAATGGGTGCAAGAGAACGGTTGCAGATGAGAGCCCTCTATTGAGAGTATCCACAGTAAGCATGCACAAGAAGAGAGAGAGAGGGAGACGCGAAGGAACAGACAAGCATACACACACCACATGGGCCACCTCAACGAGCAGCTCGCACTGCGGGCCATGGCAATGCGACAAGCTGCCGCCGGCTGCGCGCACGGAACGCAGGAGCCGTGACTCCTCAAAGGAGGGGGGGGGAGGGACATGGGTACATGTAACATGGCGTTGGAACGGCTTCCGTACCCACCAGCCCATTCACCCAAGGTCGTGAGAAAGGGGGTAGTTACTCCATCTATGGATGACATGCGAGAGGAAGGAAGGAGGTGACACTGATGGAGGTGGTGTGTGCCGACAACGGCATGGGACCCAATGTGAATGTGTTAGTGAGTGTACTATATTGATCAAAATGATGAAAGCTTACAATACTTCTGGGCTACGTGTGTGTGAGTGGAGGCGAGCAGGCATTACGAGCCTGTCGCAATAATAAACAAAATACTTCCACGGGTGATTGGCTTGGCGCGAGCTCGTAGATTGGTGAGCGCGAGCTTGACGCGCTATCTCACTCTCCAACCTTGGTCGTCGGCACGAGGGCGAGTCCACGCTCGTGTGCCGCACGATGGAACGCGCTGGCGATGGCGAAATAGCTGAGCTGCTGCCGACGTTTTCTTGCGCGCAGCGCGAAGTCGGACGAGTCCGGTCGCTCTGTACGATCAAGCTCCTGCTGAAGCTTCTTGCTGACTGAAAGGAACGCCGTGTTGCGCGGCTTGGGGACGGGGCTGGACTTCGGACGTTTGCTCTCGGCGGGGTCGGGGAGGAGCGCGCCAAACTCGAACCGAGGTCGCTTGGCCGAGCGCGCGTGGATGGGCGAGCCCACGGGCGTCGGTGGGATGAACGAGTCGAGCTCTCGCTTGAGCGAAACTTGGAGCGCTGTGAGCGCCGCTGAGAGGTTGATGCCTTCGGCAGTCGGCACGCTTGGTGGCGTAGCCACTGGTGGGCTTGGCGAGCGGGAGCTCGTCGCCGAATTGGTGTGCAGGTAATCGTTCGACGCGGCCAGGTCCGCAATGGCGCTGGCGCTTGCGGTCGAGGCGGCCCGCCGCGGGCTCACGGGTGCGCTGGACGAGCGCGCCTTGCGTTTCTTGAAGTGCTGGTTCATGGTACCTTGCGGAGCGTGGAGTTCCATGCAAGCGCCCGAGCGAGGATCGTGACAGGGTCAAGTGTATCCACAGCGGCCACCTCACACGTGTGGGGGACGTGTGAACAGAGGGAGAGGAGACGTCGACGGAAGGAAAAAGAAAAAAAAAATCTCTTTGCGTGTTCTTTGCTCCGCGCGGATGGGTTGGAAGGCAGAGGCCACTTGCGCGCGAGACGGCAAATTGCAGAATGAGCCGAGCGGCGTGAAGCGGAAAGGAGCCGGAAGAGTTGTCGCGCGCGATGACCATCACTCGGAGTGGGTGAATATGCCAAAACACGGTATAATTCATCTACCGTGGTTTAGCAAATCGCGCGTCTTCCCACCACTGGTGTGCAGGCAAAGAAACCGCGGAGAAGGCGAGAAAAAAAGAAAGAAGCGGATACGGTACAGTCGGTCGAACAAGGGACGGCGCCGCCTTCCAATGAGGGACACGCCCTGCCCCCTGCATGCACGGAAGAGGAGCCAACCATCACAAGCGACTCAAACGCCTGGCTGGCAGTGGTGGCGGCGTGTCACGCGCCCTTCACTCTCGGATCCCCAATGGGTTGGCCCGCGACCAGCGAGTCAGCCTGCCGTCGCGAGGCCAGTGCCGTGGCCGAACCGCGCGCAACCAATTGGCCATGCACGCCTCCTGCAGTCCACTGCACTGGGCCGAAAACGGTCTGTTCGACTGGACAAACCTGCGTGAAGTGCAGCTCCTGTGCATAGTGTAGTCGGTCCTGAGGGCGCGTGGAGAGATATGGTTTGCACCATGATGTGACCGCCGTGGAGCCCCAAAAGTTGCATCCAGCCATCTCATGCGTGGGTTAATTGAGGCGTCGCGTTGTTGACGATGATGTGCCTCAGAGTTGAACCTCCAATACGACATATATGTATGTGTTTCAAGAGGTTCCTGCCGTTCTGTTTCGAGGGTCCTGTACTGTGTACTTGTAAATTATGCCCCCGCGGGGGTCATACAAGATCACGACCGTTGTTCAACTCAAAGTGTTGACGTGTGCTTCATCAGGCCCGAGCCGAACGTGCGCTCGGCGTTTGCGAGCGGCCGCGTCAGCGATTCAGCCACCAAGTTCCGTTTCCGCTCACTTCGCTTCAAGCAGACCGCCGCGCAAGGACCTTTCCTTTCTTCCTCTCGTCCCCACACCGCACCATGTCGACCCAGAAAGCCGAGCAGCGTGCGTCGTGTTGGGTGCCTGTGTCCGAGCATTTGATTAAGCCGGTGGCTTACTAAACGGATGGGTTCTTGGCATGGCTGCAGCGCCGTCGGGCCTCATGTCGTTCATCACGGGCGGCTTTGGAGGTGCGTTCTGGAGGCGTTTAGTCACTGGGTAGTGCGGTTGTGGCGGGGTGCTGATGCAAGGATTGTGGTGCATGCAGGCATGTGTCTCGTCGCGACGGGCCACCCGATGGATCTCATCAAGGTCAACCTGCAGACCATGGAGAAGCCCAAGCCCGGCCAGCCGCCCATGTACACGGGCGCCATGGACTGCGCGCGCAAGCTTGTGGCTCGTGACGGCGTACGTGGTTTGTGATCGTTGTAATAATCGAAGGGGTTGTGGACGTGGGGCTGATGTAGCACTGTCACAGATCACGGGTCTTTACCGCGGTATGTCGGCGCCGCTCGTCGGCATCACGCCCATCTTCGCGGTCTGCTTCTGGGGTAACGACATGGGCAAGCTCATTGCGGTGCGTGATTGCGCTCTGCTTGTGAGCCATGAAGGTTGACACGCTCACACCGGTGTGCTTTTGGAAACTATCAGCGCACGGCCATGAAGACCCCGGAAGAGCAGCAGCTCTCGACTGGCCAGCTTATGTTTGCTGGCGGCTTCTCGGCCATCCCCGCGACGGTCGTGATGGCTCCTGGTGAGCGCATCAAGTGCCTGCTCCAGATCCAGGCGCAGGCCATGGACCGTGGTGAGCCCAAGCTCTACGACGGCATGCTTGATTGTGCCAAGAAGCTGTACAAGCAGGGCGGCATCTCGAGCGTGTTCCGTGGCTGGGAAGCGACCCTGCTGCGTGACGTGCCTGCGTACGTACTGTGATATCCAATGGAGTCTGGTGGTAACGGTATCCTGACGTGTTGCCTGGTCGCGATTCAGCTCGGTCGGCTACTTCGGAGGTTACGAAGTCATCAAGCGCGCCTTGAAGCCTAAGGATTCGGACGAGCTCAGCGCTGTCAGCGTCGTCGTTGCTGGTGGTCTTGCCGGTATGCTCAACTGGACCATCGCGATTCCCGCGGATGTGATCAAGTCGCGCATCCAGACTGCGCCGGAGGGCACGTACCGCGGCATCGCGCACTGCTACGAAGTCCTCATGAAGGAGGAAGGTGCCGGCGCACTCTTCAAGGGCGTTGGCCCGGCGCTTGCGCGTGCGTTCCCCGCTAACGCTGCGTGCTTCTTGGGTGTTGAGTTCTCCAAGAAGTTCCTCACATACCTTGGCATGAAGTAAGTTTGAGTGGCTAGAGGCACGTAAACCGCAGTTGCGACTTGCTTCGGCAAGAGGAACACCCTCTTTCGTGCGACACGAGCTGTTGGTTGTAGACAATGTCTAGAGAGTACGGCGTGGCTACATTTATGAATACCGGTACAAAGAAGAATGACTTTCTCCACATTGCAAAGAAATCCGAGGGTATAAATATGGGTCTCTCTGGATTGACGAGCCAAGCTATCACTCTCGTTCATCTCGCTCGTTGTGTACTCCACATTTTGACTGCGGGATTTAGAGGCTACGTCGCGAAAATGCGTCGTTAATCTCCGCGCGGGGCTCGTCGGTTCCTCGGTACAGCGTGTTGCTGTAGAACTCGACCATGTCGCTGAAGTAACATGCGCGTTGCTTCAGCATATTTCTCGACTGACAGATGCAAACACGTAGGCATTTCGACCTACCTGACACGCTTCAGCTCGGCTTTCGCCTCTTCGATCGCCGTCTCCTGCTCGTCGAGCGAGGTGTCTGTGCCGGGCAAAGCCCGCAGCAGCTCTAGCGCTTCGTTGTATTTTTGCTTGATCGCCACAGCCTGTACCCAAGCGGACCACTCGTCAGCACCGTCCCCCACAGTTTCGCTGTTGGTGTATGCATAGCCTTTGACTGACTGAGGACGAGATGTCGCCGAGACGCGTGGTCTCCTGACTCGCTCCGGCCGAGAGAATGTCCTTGAGCACGTCGATCAGGCTCGGCACAACGTCAAACGTCTACCGAGGAAGGAACGGAGCGTCAGTCCGGGCATGCAAACAACAACAGGGAGTGTGGGTGGCTGGCAGTCCGCGCGTACCTCGAAGACCTGTGCCTTGGTCACGGGCCCGTTGCGGCTCGCGAACGTGAGCTCCTCCGTCTCGGTCGCCTCGGGCTTGATGGACGCCATGCTGGTTCCGTTGTCTTTTGGGAACTCCGCAGGCTGGGGAACATAAGTTCGATTTCACAAAAGCGAACTTATCGCCGAGAAAGCCAGGCAACTTCTGAAATGGAGCGACAATGGAGCACCACAATTCGCGGAGTTGTCTATCGTGACTCATCCGAGTATCGTTTCTTCCTTCTTCTACCCATGGAGAACATGCTCAGTGGATAAGAGAAAAAGCCACCAAACATTGTACACACAGACACGACAAACAAACTAAAGAGAAGCGTTGGGACAAAACGACGGCAAGGTCGTGAGCTGCGATTATGTCGTGTCCAACCTGAAGTCCGTGGGGGCTACAGAGACGCAAACGGAGGGATTTGGGGACCCCGTTTACTTCTTGGCGGCCTTGGTCTTCGGCTTGGCCTCGGCGGCCGGAGCGGCGAGCTTCGCCTCCTTGCGGGCGCGCGAGAGCTTGGCCTTCTCCTTGCGGGCCTCCGACTGCTCCTTGAGCGACTTCTCGCGCTGGCGCTCGGCCTTCATCTTGTGGATGGTCTCCATGAGCACACGCTTGTTCTTGAACTGGTTACCCTTGCTGCGCATGTACAGCTCGTGGTAGATGTGACGGTCGATCTTCTTGGCATCACGGTACTTGCGGAGAAGACGACGGAGCACACGCATGCGGCGCATCCAGATGACCTTGAAAGGGAGACGCGCGTTGGCAGTACCACGGCGCTTACCGATGCCGGTGTGGCGGCCCTTGCGCTTGGCCTCGTTACGCTTCTGGAAACGAGCGCGCGAGTGGATCACCTGCGGCTTCTTGATGACGAAACCATCCTTCACCAACTTGCGGATGTTCTGGCGCGAGTTGGCGAGGCCGATCTCGCTCGACTCGTTAGGGTCGAGCCAGACCTTGCGCTTACCGCACTTAAGCACGGAGGCAGCCAAACTAAAATACAGGAGCTTGTGAGTACGCGTGCTCGAAGGAGGAAATCAAGTGGCGCACAGGTAACGGCGCTGGTTCGGGCGCGCGTGGTGTGCGAAACTGAGTGTAGAGGAAGATGACACACATGGTGTAACTTCCATAGCGTAGATCATCCGTTCTCAGGTGGAATCGATTGGAGGCGATGGTAAAAACTCTCCCGCTCGGACGCGCATTTGTACCCGCCGCCGTTCGTTGTCAGGTCTGTCGCGTCGATTTCGACTCGCCGCTACGCCTCTCGGGCACGCCACGGTCTCCCCCACGCGCCCAACTCGTCACCGTCACCTGTACACTCGCATGCGTCCACTCACCGCTTCTGGAGCTTCAACGAGACCATGTTGCTTTGTCACTAAGTCTGTCCCAAAGAATTAATGATGTGGCCCATAGGCTCGGGCTCCATACAAAACCCACCGCGGAAGCGTCCTTGTACTTGGTTTTTGTATACCTGTGGGATTTTGGAGCCTCACGCCACCAACCACTCACTCCAGTCCATCGAGCGACGACCCAAATTCGTACTTAGTAGGTTCACGGTTCGGGACCGTTGGTCGCCGCACGGTTCACTGAACCGTGTGGTTAACTTAATTGAAACGATGATTTTTGAAAACGAAGAAAATCGCGCGGAAACGTGACGGAAACGGAAAGCACCATCACCAAGACGAAGGGGGAGATGCCGCCGTCGGCGGATGTGGCCCGTGTCTTCTGGTCACACAGCACACTACCGCATATCCTCTTCGCATAGCCCTCGCGCCGTCGCCTGTGTCGCAGTCTCCATCACCGTGTCACGTCGCGTAAAGAAGCTCAAGCGCATGCGTTCCCAGAAAACGCGCCAAGGTTTATTTTTGTGGCGAGCCTGATTAGCCGTTTGGCGTCGGTGCCTCCGCGATGACATTCCCACCAGAACGAGAACGCCGTTCGCGTGTCCACCCGAACAGCCACCGTCGCTCAGGACACCAGCCGACGGCGACGCGATGCTGAACGCGGCCAAATCCTTCCGATTGGCCTTCCGCCGCACCAGTGTGACCAAGTCGTCGGCCGATCGGAAGCCCGAAGAGGATCACTCGAGCCACAGGGATGTACTGTCGAGACGTGAGGCGTCGGAGAACCAAGTGTGTGAGAGTGAGCGTGACGTCGAGTTGCTCTACGCGAAGCTGCGACGCGTGCTGGACAAACCGCGCTTTTCTCGGCTCAGCTCGGCCACCCGCGCACGAGTTTTGGAGCGACTGATGACGGAGGAACATCCGGAAAGTGCAGCACCTGGGCATGTCCATGCTTCGTTGCGTGAGCGAGAACCGTCCACGATGGTGTCAGAGAGATCTGTGACATACTGGGATGACCCCGGCGAGCGACCCGAGGCCGCGGAAAGTGAAACGGAGGTTGACGACCTCGTGTCGATAGCAACTTCAGCTGCTGGAGCGCAATGTGAGGAGATCGAGTCTGCGCGCGGTGTTTCCGATGTGCAAAACAACCCACTTGAGCCCGTGTATAACGGTCCGTATAATTTGCGACAAGGTGGCGAATCTTTCGACTCAGGTGAGCGTCAGGTTCAAGTCAGGGAAGCGGTGATGCCAGCCGACGTTGCTTTCCCTGTGGCATTGGGCACGGGTGCTCTTAACAAGCCCAGTCACTCCACGATACCGTGCAAAGCTCGTACCAAGGACAAGGAGGACCCAGAGGTAACTTTCCGTCCGTCATTCTTACAACATGTCAAGAGGGGCTGCTCAACAGATCGACACATGTCACCCACAATCGTGGCGCTTCGTGCTGTACCATTTCTGGCGGTATGTGACGTACTGCATGCGATTCTGTGCCTGGATAATGTGTTTGCTGACAAGATCATGTTGGTTATGTCATCTTAGGCGTGTACAGACGAGCAACTGATGGCATTGTATCGGTCTGAAGAGTGCTTGCATCACCATCTTATCTCTGGTGACGAGGTCCTAGTTGATGAATTTGGTGCTGAGGTGCTAGTTGTCCTCGTGGAGGGAGTCTTGACCATCAGGAGGTGCAAATCTGTTCAGACGGCAGCGGCGAGCACAACCGATAGACACCATCAGACGGTCTCTGCGCCTGCGTTCATCATCGGCTGGTGTCAAGACAATCAACCGTGTGCAGAACGCGACCTGGTGGTTCTTTTGGCGGAGTCATCTGCGTCGTGCTTGATCATCTCCAAATCAGCATTGCAGGAAAGGCTCGTCGATGTGACCGAAATTCTACATGGACCGCATGCACGAGCGAGCAGCGTGCCGAGTTCGCTACGTCGCTTCGCGACCGATTTCGTGCAACTTGTCGAAGCCAGTCATCTCGAGTGTGACGATCTACGACTGCGTTTGATCAAGGAAGTGACGAGTGGGATTGATACTGATATCATTCTTGATCGCATGCTTCGAACCGTGGCAGACCATCTTAAAGTCACCAGTGTTGCGTTGTTCATCGTAGACAAGCTTACGAGTCGCTTGACCCGCGTCCAAGCTACGAATGGTGCCTCGGCTATCATGGATAACCTCCCATTATGCGGTGTTGTCGGTCTCACTGCACGAAGCCAGAGAGTACTCTACGTTGAGGACCCTTCGTTGGATCCCCGTGTCGTCTCGGTGATCGATATGCTGGGGAACGCCCCCTTTGTGTCGATTCCTGTTTCTGTTCAGCACTGTTTGCGCGACTCAATGGAACCTGCAAATGTCGTGTTTGTGTTCCAAATTACCACCAATCCATCAAGTTTCACAAGTCGACCCTCGGCCAGCGACATGACTATCCTCGAGGTGGCAACCAGCCACATCTGCAGCTTCTTCTGTTCTCGACAGTCAAGTCACAGCAATGGTTTGCGCTCAACTACATTCGTCGACCACCTCTCAATCTCAGTCGGCAGTCTACGCCTACCGGTTTCAGTCTTGCCCCCAGCCCCTGCGTCGACATTGTTGGTCGCGACCTTAGTGATGAAGGTTTTTCACGGCGATGATGAACTCTTCTCGCGAGCCAGTATCGTCAGTTCTACAACAGCGATGGATACGGATAACGGATTTGCTCAATTCGAGTTCGCGGAGAAGCTTGTGAGTAATGAGCAGCTCGTCCACATGCCTCTTGCTGCTCGAATCATGTTAGAGCTGAGCGTAAGCGTCAAATTCGCACCTGCAACCAAAACCCTGCGACGTCGCTCCACCCTGTTTCAGAGCCTATCCAACACACACGCCCTGAATACAGGGAGCACCAGTCTACGACAGCACGTGACAGCAAGTAGGTCATCGTTATCGATGTCTCAGTCACTCACTGAGGTCGAGGATAGCAACGTGCAATCGGAGACCTCAGCAGTTCCGGCAGGTGTGTCGTGTCGAGAAGCGCTACTCACTGGGTGGTGTGGTTTCTATCTGTTTGATCAAAACGGCAAGGTGAAATCAAGCGAGTTCTCGTTAAACATGTGGACGGGGAGCAAGATAATCCCAGCTCCAATACGCCAATCAGGTCTTGAAGACCCTGATAGCCCCACAGTTCTCCAGCTCACACTTTCCGTGAGTGAATCCACTTCAAGCTCGGCGATCGTCTGCGAAGAGTTATGTCTCCATTCAGTTCGTCACGAGCATCATGAGGGTAAGCATGAAGGAGATGCTATCGCTTCGATCAAGGCAAGGCTGCTTGTTGATCCGTTTTATCGACCCACCCCAGAGGAGCGTGACCTAATTTGGAGTACGCGACGTCACTCAACCTTCGATTCAAAGATACTGCCCGGATTGCTGCTTGCTGTTGATTGGAAGGACTCTCGAGCGGTGACTGAAGTCTACGATTTGCTAGAAACTATTGAGATTCTCGATCCTCCCGAGCTCGCACTTCGTCTGCTCAGTTCGAAGTTCCCCGATCCGCGGGTTCGCGAATATGCTGTTCGATGTCTAGAGACCTTGGAGGAACCCCAAGACGTGGGGTTATACATGATGCAACTCGTCCAAGCGTTGCAGCACGAGCGTTTTCACGACTCGGCACTTGCTCGTTTCTTGCTCCGTAAAGCTCTCAAGTTCCCGGACACTCTTGGACATCAAATATTTTGGTTCATGAGGGCAGACATGCATCAGTCGAAAGTACGTGAGCGCTACAAAGTCTTTCTGGATATCTATATGACGCACGTAAGTCCATCGGAACGCGTCAAACTTCGAGATCAATGCAGAGTTTTGAAACAACTCGAAGAGATTCACGGTCAGGTCGCGCTGTGCACTACGATGGAAGACAAACAAGCAGCCCTCATAGCCGCACTTCGCGAGTTAAAGCTGCCGAATGAGTTCCGTCTGCCACTGAATCCTTCGATAAAACTGTGTGGTATTGTGACCAACGAATGCCGTGTGCTCGGCTCCAAGAAGAAGCCATTTTACCTGGTCTTCTCCATGTGCAATGATGGTTCTGAAGGGAGGTGTAGAGATAGCTCGAGGACACTTCATGTACTCTACAAGTCTGGCGATGATTTGAGACAAGATCAACTTGTGCTTCAACTCTTCGGTGTGATGAATCGCATTTGGAGGTGTACAAGCTCGAGCAGCCAGATGCAACTGATTTCCTACGGTTGTGTCTCCACAGGGCCGAAATCCGGCATGATTGAAGTCGTGCGCGACGCTGAGACTATAGCAAACATCTTCAGCATGAAGACGCAACGAACACGTGGGTCGCAACGTGGAAGCACTCAGCACAAAATCCATTCGGCACTCAGCGTCCTGACCGAGCAGGATTCGCTGACGGAGTGGTTGATGCTTCATTCGATTCCTCCTGCCTCCAGTTCTCAACAAGTCGCATTCCAGAAAGTTCATCGCGCATCGCTAATCGAGAGACAGATTGGGCCACAGATGAACCATCTGACCACGCGCGATGGTGCTCCAGAGCTTTCGTCAGATGACGGCAGTGGCCGTGTTCACTATGAACACGCTGTGCGAAATTTTGCGACTAGTTGTGCTGCGAGTTGCGTCGCAAGCTATGTGCTTGGGATTGGCGACCGCCATAACGATAACATCATGATCTCGCGCCAGGGACAGCTATTTCATATTGATTTTGGCCACATCTTGGGGAATTTCAAGAAGAAATTCGGTGTCAAGCGAGAGCGAACGATGTTCGTGTTCACCCCAGCGTTCGCTGCGGTTCTCATGTCCGAGAGTGAAGACCACTGTCACGATCTTGCGTCACAATCAGTGCCATCTCCACTCAATGAAAGTGATGCGAGCGAGCAAGAGATAGTCAAGAAACGGGAGTCAACTTTCCTCAAGCATCTGAAGCACATTGGCCACAGCAAGAGCTGCCATTTAGAGTCAGCGTCTACTGTAGACGATGTTCTAGAGAGACGAAAAGCCAACCTGAGTGCTGTAACCAAAACCCCAGCGGATGGTGATGCACCTGCTCAGCGTCGACAGATTTGGCAACGGTCCATCCATGCATCTCTCCGCTTTTCGCCACGTCACATAAGCAATGAGGACCAAAATGTTAGCTCCAAACATCGAGTCTCGACCCGACAGTCGCAGTGTGTGCCAGCATACGAGCTGTTCACCCAGTTATGCTGTGACGGTTATAATGCTCTGCGGCACCACGTCGATTTGCTATATGACTTGTGCATGCTCATGACTTGCAGCTCGCTCCCAGAGTTGCAGGGCGAAAGTGATTTAGAGTGGCTGCGAGCGCAGCTACTTCTTGGGGAGACCGATGACAAGGCTAGCGCTCACTTCCTCAAGCTTATCAAGCACAGCGTCGTGTCGCGCACAACGCTTCTTAATGACGCTGCGCATATGCTCAAGCACGGGTAATGAAGGTTCATGTATTACTGACGAAAGCGTCCAGCGATGAAGACTTCGTTCCTAAATCGTCTTGACATTGCCGCCCATTGCAGTGTAGACATTGCTCGGGTTTGCCGCAGCGCCGTATAGGTTTTCAGCCGCCGGGGGGTTGCGCATGAGCTCCGCTCGGAATGATTGCGAGCGATGGATGGCAACGTACTACACAGAACAAGACGCGTGAGAATCGCTCTTGCACCAGGCGAGCATGATATACTGTACGCACCGTGACAACGATTTGCAGGCCAAGACAGAGACTGCCGAGGACGAGGACTACCCACGCCCAGAGATCAAAGTCGTCCCACTCGGTCACGAGCACAAGCAAGATGACTGCAGACAAGATCTGGAGGAGGAACATGAAGCAATTGCCGAAGTAATACTGGAGGGAGGGAGCAAGACATTGCTCGTCAGAGTGTGCTATGGGCCGGTTGCAGGCGAACCCACGTACAAATTGGATGAAGCTGGTCTTGCTCTGGATCACGGGCTGGGCTGAGCCGTAGTAGCCCATGGCCGCGACGATCACGCCGAAGAAGCCCGCCCACCACACGGGGTACGTGAAGACGAACGACACGAGCGTCACCACGAGCTGGGCGAGCGCGATGACGTTGCACGGGTCGCGGTACTCGTACACGAGTCCAAAGTGGCCGCCGCCTTCCATGTCCGCCATTGTGGAGCTACGTTGTGTCGCGGTGTCGATCGAGAGACGCGAGTCGCCGAGTGAGCGAGAAGCGCTGTGTGTTGTGTGTGTGTGGAAACTGATCACATCTTTTCGAAAAACTCCCATATCCGTGGAAAGTATCCGCTACTGTGCGTCGCTTTGACGAGAAGATACCGTCGTTGTGTATTATTATGTCCGACACAGAGCACCGGTAATCTATTAGCTTGAAAAATTACCAAGGGTGGCGGACCAGTTCACTTAAGTAATTACAGCTCCTCATGGTGGTCGGCCTGCTCGTCTTCCTCGAGTCGTAGGCGTACCTGGTCGAGCGTCTGCTGGCTCGACTTGACCATGGCGTGGGTCGGTCCGAACAGCTCCACGGCGATCGCATGGGCCTGCTGGAGCAGCCTGTACGATTCCTGGGCCTTGTTCTGCGCCATGCGCACGCCCGCGAGTGCGTTGAGGCTGAACGCGTGCTGGAGCGACGTCTCGCCGTCGCGCTGGGCCATGATCGCCCGCGCCGCGAGCGCCGCACGCTCGGCTCCTTCCACATCGCGTGTCTTGAGCTGCAGCGTCGCGAGTTCCATGTACACTTCGCCAATGCCTTGGGTCGCGCCGTTCACCTGGTCGCCCTGGTCCTCGAGGACCTTTTTGAGAGCCTTGATGGCGCGCGGCAGCTTGTCCAGCTTCTTGTACGCCTCCGCGATCTTCAAGTGGACTTCGACGTACGCCTCGTGGGCCACGCCAAGTCCGATCTCAATGTGCTTGCGCAGCTGCTTGTACTTTTCAATCGCGGTCTTGTACTGCTTCTTGGCGAGGTACGCGTCCGCGAGGCTGCGCAGCGACAGCCCAAGCGACGGGTGGCTCTCGCCAAACACGCGCTTGATCATCTCGATCGCGTCTTCAAGAACGTCGATGGCCTCGTCGTACTGCTTGGAGCGGATGAGCACGCCGCCATAGTCTGTGAGCAGCTGCGCGTAGAGCGCGGCGTCCATGGACTGGTCGTTCTGGTCCGTCACGGCCGCGCGCCCGGCGCCAAAGACGCGGTCGTGCATCAGCGTGAGCGCCTCGCGGAGCTTCTCGATCGCGGGCTTGTACGTCTTCTTGTCGTTCTCGCGCATCGCCGCGTTGCGCAGCCCACGCACCTCCTGGATGACCGGGTCATTGTCGCGCTCGCTCTTGGGCGGCGGCGCCGACGACGACGACGCGGCCTCGGGCGCCTTGGCGCTCTTGGTCTTCTTGGCCTTGCTGGGCGCTGCGTCCGCCACGAGCGGCGCAGAGAGCAGCAGCACCAGCGCGAGCAGCAGCAGCAGCAGCGAGCGGCGCGTCATTCTTATGCCGACAGGTTTTGTTGATTCGCGATCGGCCACGTTGCTGTGATGTGGGAGAACCACAAAAGCGTAACCCCTTATGTAACCGTACTTTGTAACCATGCGAACCTTACGAAAGGCAACTGCATCCAGGCAAACACACACCATGGGCAACGCCCGGAGACGCGAGCATATCGCCGGCACCGACGCTGCGGCCGATACTCCACGGCGCTCAGATGGACACGACGAGGCAGAGGCGCTGACTGGCGATGCAGCGGTGCGCGCGTGCTTTGTGGAGCTCCAGGGGCTTGGCAAGCAGTGGATGGAGAAGGAGCGCGCGGGCATCGCGCTGATCGAGAGCTTCCAGACGGCGTTGCTGGCGACGCGCACAGCGAGCAGCGGACCCATCGCGGCGGATGCGAAAGCCAACAAGAAGCCATCGCCACCGGCAGGCGCCATGGAGGCGTTCATGGACGGAGCAACGGAGAGCAGCGCCGCGCAGATGGATCCTTGGCTCGCCGAGGACCTGTTCGCGCAGATCCAAGAGCTCCCCGGTGCGTTCACGGAGCTGCTCGAGCGCATGTATGCGATCCAGCGCGAGATCCACGGAGAGCGTACGTTCCCCACCAGAAGTCAATGGCCAGACCGAGTTGCGGACTAATCACTATGTTCGCATCAGTGGAGGTGGACACTGCCGTGGAGCCCGACCACCCGCTTCAACTCACCGTCGCCGACTATGCGCAGTTTGTCGCGCATGAGGTCGCAACATTTGAGGCCGAGTACCAACATGTTGTACGTTCCTGTCGAGTCACGACCGAGGTGCATGCCTTGGAGTGTCTATCGATAGAACTGACGTTCTCCACCCCACACAGGAGGCTCTCCTAGCGATGATCACGTTCATCATCACGACTGATCAACTACGCACACTCGTCATCTCGTGGAGCACGTCACCATTTCTCGACCCCGAACGTAGTCGTGAGTTTCGACAGGTGAGCTAGCTGATGCACCTGGTGATCGGTTCCCGGGACTTTCATCTCACGATAGCAAGACTCTATTTCCGATCAGCGTCACGAACAATCCCAGAAGATACGGTCATCCTGAGCACCAGTGTCGAGTAGCAGGGGTATGTACTAAGATGCCGATGGTTAGTTGCTGCCGTCCACGACAAACTGCGCGCAGAGATCATCCACGTCTTCGAGCGAGAGCCCCGATAGGAAGTCGAGCTGTGCCTGTTCGTAGATAGCGGTATGCAATACGAAAGTCAATATACCACGAGCCCACGCGCGTATAGCGAGGTTCGTACCTTCTCAAACTCGCGTTGGATCTGCGAGGCCTCGGTCGACGAGAAGTAGGCCTCGAGGAACTTGGTCAGCGCCGACGACAGCGAATCGGTCTCGCGGATGGCCGCGTCTACCGCCAATCAAACCGCACTGTCCATTACACAAGCCCACGGATAATGTAGCAATAATGGACTGATACGTACGCTGTGGTCCGCTCGAGCCGGCGACACCGATGCGTTGCTTGCCCGCGGCCGCGGTGGCTTCGTCATACTTTGAAGGAGAACCAAAAACACTCCCCGTTAGTCCTCCCTCCGTGAGCCTCGCAACAATCCGGGTGGAAGCTTTTGACGAACAATAGAGTTCCACTCGACGCGCGCGTGCGTGCGCTTCCGCACGACCGGGAAGCGCTCGAGCATGCGCTGGAACTCGCGCTCGTCCATCGTGATGATCGATGATCTGCCCAAGCCAGATTGAGGATGTCTCGGGGGCTTCATAAACTACTGTAGAACACGAAATAATGACCCACCTATGGTGCACTATTAGAACTGTTTCAATTGGATAAAAATAAATACAAGAATTAACCAATCAATACGATGTACTTAAGTTCGCTTGGTGTTTGGCTCGAAAATGCTTGTGGTGGTCGGCCTCAGAGCTGAGACACCAATGCCCCATTTGCATGCAGGGAATCTACTTTTCAGCCAATCATATCTATTTGTATAGACTACCATCCAATCCAAAGAGTGGATTTGATCTGAGTCTGAGTTGCACGCCCGAGTTTACTCGATCCGGTGCGGATTTCGCATTCCGATCAAGCCACTCGTCGCGAGCAGCTCCGCCCCACGCGCCGAGGATTGTCCATTCCTGTACTTTCCAGCTTTTCCCCACACCTCAGTCCACCATGAACCCGTCGACCGCCGACAACCTGCTCTTCGCCGTGCCCAAGAAGGGCCGTCTCCACGACAAGATCCTCAAGGTGCTCGAGGGCGCGGGCCTGGACTACTACCGTCCGGCCCGCGTCGACATCGCGGTCGTCAACAGCCTGCCGATCACGCTCGTGTTCCTGCCGGCCTCGGACATCGCGACGTACGTTGGCGAGGGCAACGTCGACGTCGGCATCACGGGCCAGGACATCATCGCCGAGTCCGAGACCACGGTCGTCGAGCTGTTGCAGCTCGGCTTTGGCAAGTGCCAGCTCGGCGTCCAGGCGCCCGTCAAGGACGGCATCACCTCGCCCGCGCAGCTCGCGGGCAAACGCATCGTCACGTCGTTCCCCGTCGTCGCCGAGCAGTACTTTAAGCAGTTTGAGAAGGACGGCGTGCCCAAGACCAAGATCAAGTACGTCTCGGGCTCCGTCGAGGCCGCGTGCGGGCTCGGCCTCGCCGACGGCATCGTGGACCTGGTCGAGACGGGCACGACCATGCGTGCCGCCGGGCTCGAGATGGTCTCGTCCATCATGGACACGCAGGCCGTGCTCATCGCCAACCCCAACACCAAGAAGCAGAAACTCGTGCAGAAGATCCACCAGCGCTTCCTCGGCTACATCACGGCCACCAAGTACAAGATGGTCTCGTACAACATTTCCAAGGACCTCATCGAGCAGGCCAAGCAGATCACGCCCGGCCGCCGCTCGCCCACCATGAACACGCTCACGAACGGCGACTACGCCGTCTCGGCCATGGTGCTCAAGAAGGACGTGTCGGAGATCATGGACCAGCTCCACGAGATCGGCGCGACCGACATCCTGCTCTTTGACATTGAAAACTGCCGCGCGTAGAGAACGAGAGGAATGTTTCCATTAGCAACATTTAAATAGGAGAACGCGTACTTTGACGCACTAGAGTTGGACGCTCAGGGCGCGTGGTGTGGCAGGCGATGACGAGGCCGACGACGAGGACGAGGACGTGGAGGACGAAGGCGGTGGTGGTGGCCGCGTGACGCCGCGAGACGGTCCGGTCGTGGCCGAGACTGGTGTGGGGACCGACGCGGTGGCATCCGTCACTTTGGTAGGCGTCCCTGATCGTTCAAAGGGTCGATGCTGCGAGTCGCTGAGTCGGTCTCGTCTCGTGTCCAATCCCAGGCTGTGGATCGCCATGCGCTCTTTATGCAGCAACACGTCCGTGTGGCGCGGCTGCTGGCGCCAATTTTCTTCGACGAGTTGGCGAAACGACGGCGAGAAGCCCGCTGGATCCTGGTCCCTGGTCGCCTGATGCATCTTTGCGGTGTCCCAGGATGATGGTGCCGTGGCGGCATGGTGCTCTTGCTGGTTCTGCGATCGCAGAGGCGCCGGGAACTGCATCGTCGAGGGTGGCGTCGATGAGTACGAGACGTGAGTGGCACTGCTGATGCCGGTGCCGAGCGTGACGTGGGCTCGCACGCCACCGACTGTCGCTGTCGGATCAGCTGAAACGGCGTGGTGTGCGCTCGACAAAGACGAATGGGTGGGCTTCAAGGGCTCGGCGCGTTGGCGCTGCTGAGACTGCAGCTGTTGCAGTTGCTGTCGGCGCTCGTCGTTCATCTTGCGGCGCGAAGTCTCCATCTGCTTGAGCTGTGCGTGGAGACGCACCTCGCGCTCGTCCAGTTTGCGCCGCTCGTTCGCAACGCTTTGCTCGCGCGTCGCCCACTGGCGCCGGAGCTCCTCGGTTTCGGCGCGCTGCCGCTGCATTTCGTGTTCCTTATCGACGAGTTGCTTGGTGAGCAGCTCAAATTTCTGAGCCATTTCTGCCACGTGGAGCGCACCGACCGCCACTCGGTCTTTCTCAGCATCGAGCCGGAGCTGCTCCTGCTGCAACACACGAAACGCGTCTTCATGGGACGCGATAACGTCTTCGAGATCGTCGCGTTCACGTTGCAGCGCGCGCCATTCCCGATCAATGGCGGATCGCTGGGCCTCGAGCTCGGCCGCCTCCCGCTGGCGCTGCTCCAACCACGCCTCCCGATGGGACGCAAAAGCTGCTCGCTCGTTGTAGAGTTTCTGCTCATCGTCGGCGATTTGCTGGCGCCGCACCGCGAGCCTGGCCTCGGCCGCGCGCGTTTCCTGGAGCGATGCGCCCAAGTGGTGCGCGAGTAGCTGTGCGTTTGCGTCCGATTTTTCGTTGAGCACGCTGGTTTGAGCCTGGAAGTGCTGGGCCAGCACGTTTAACCGCATCTGCTCTTGCCGCAACCGTTCTTTCTCCTCCAAGTGTTCCTGCCGAAACGCACGCAGCGTTGTCTCGAGACTCGACATGAGTGACATGAGACGGTGGCACTCATCCTGTGTCTGCTGCGCGTACCCACGGGATGTGGCCTCTAGCGAACTGATCATTCGCATGCGCGTCGCAGCCTCCAGTTCGCGTTTCGCCACAGCGTCGTCGGTGCCTTGCTCCTGCAAAACGGTGAGTTGCGCGAGCGAGTTTTGGAGCTGGTGGTACAACCGATCCATTTGTGCCCGCTCTTTCTCCGTCCGCAGCTGAGCCGCCTGCTCGGTCTCGCGCTTGAAGTCCGCAAAAGAGAGCTGTGTCTGCTGGTGTGCTAGCTTCTCTTGAGCGAGCTGCGCCACAAGCGTACGCTGCTGGTCCTCCGCGAGCGATAACTGGCGCAGTAGTGCTGCCTTTTCGCGGTCAAAGAGTTCGCACTGGGTCTTCTGGAGCGTGTGCTGCGTTTGCAGCGACTGCATCTCGCTCGTGAGCGTTGCAAATGCAGCCCGCGCTTCGGAGAGCTCATCTCGCAGCAGCTGCAGTTGAAGTTGTTGGCTCTCGCAAGCTGTGGCTTGGGCAGCGGTCTTTGCTTGCTCTTGGTGGAGCTGTAATTCAAGTTGGCGAGTCTCCGTCGCAGCTTGCGCGAGAGCTTCCGAATGACGCGTCTCCAATTCGGTAATAGCGGCCGCGTGAACCTTCTTGAGCTCCTCTTCAGCATGAACGTCGCGTAGAAACACTGTCTGGGTCACAGTAGACGCGGCCACGGGGGCTGGGGCTGCGACTGGTGACGTGAGGGAAACTACCTCTTGCTTTTCCGGAGATCTACTTGCGCGACGGCGCGTGGTCACACCTGTATGCGGTGGAGACTCCAAGGGCTCAAGTGCAACGGCATCATGATCAAATGAGAGTGAATACGAGCTGCGCCGCGACCGGGGCGACACTGGACCACTCGGGGCGTCCGGCGAACGCTGCTGCGGCGATGAAGGCGCGGATGATAAAATTTCCTCGAGTAAGTCGTCCTTGGACTGCTCAAATTCGGCCTCGCGCAGCTTCGATGGCGTCCCAAGCGTGAGCGTTTTGGTTTTCCCGGGTGATGGTACCGGTGATTCCTGCTTCGGTGGTGGAAGCTGCGGCTTGATTGGCGAGGAATGGGACAACTTCGGTAGAATCGATTCGTCGACCGCGGGGGTTGTCGCTGGTGATGGCTTCGGCGGTGACGACGTCTCTGTTGGCTGTGTTTTCGTTCCTCCACCGGTTGCCGCCTTCTCGTCGGTTGATGACGTGGTGTCGTTCGTATCCGCGAAAGTGATTGACGATCGATTCTGTCGCGGTGGAGAGTCCGAGATCAAATCTTTCAGCAAACTGTCCCGTGCACTGTCGACATCCGCATTGACAGACCGAGCCGATTTCTTGGTATCTGATAGTTTCGCTGGTTCAGGTGGCGACGGAGACGGCTCTTTCTCTTCAGGTTTGGGCTTGTTCGTTTGAACTGGAAACAGCTCAGCAAGCAGATCGTCCTGCTGTGCACTTTCATCCTTGATGACCGAAGGCGCTTTCCGTCCCGCGACACGGGGTGCCTCGGTCGGAAATAACTCGGCCAGGAGGTCATCCTTGGCGTTAGAAGCCGGCGTATCAGGCTTTGTTGGTAACGTGCGAGAGACAGGTTTGATAGTTGGCCCTTCTTGTACCGTGTCGCTTGTCTTGGGTTTCTCATCGCTGCCGAACAATGATGCAAATGTTGATCTACCCGCAGGGGCTTTCGTCGTCGCCGGTATTGACTCACTTTCGGAAGAATCTCCTTCCGTGGGCTTCGTCGCCCTTCGAGATGAAGTCGAAGAAAACAGATCATTCAGTCCGCCTGGGCGGCGAGCACCAGAAGGTTCGCTTTTATCAAACGGATCTGCAAAGAGCGACTTACCACCCCTTTCATCGCTTCCACTAGCAGCACTCCTTGCACCACGTCGGCCTCCTTCACCACGTCCCCCCCTTCGGTCACTTGACGAAGTTGATGACAAGAACGACAAGAAGTCATCACCGCCTCCAGCTTTGCTGCTCGGTGCTGCCGAATACTCACTGAAAAACGACGCATCGAGTCCTCCTTTCCCTGTATTCGTACTAGGGATATCTTCTGTTTGTGACGTGGAAGCTTCTGCCTTGAGTGGGACAGTTTCGGTCCGGGATGTGGTCGGCGCATATGAATCACGTTTCCGAGGCGAGTCGTCGAACTCCGATCCGCCACCTTCTTCGTTTGTCACGCTGCTCATGGTAACGTTATGGTCGTTGAAGTCATCTTCAAGGCCAAGCATCCGGGCAAACTCGTCATCAAGCTTTGCGTTCTTTTTCTTCGTAGTGCCGAGTAGCTCTTCGACGTCAAACGTTTTGTTAGATTTCTTAGGATTGGATCCAAACTCGTCGTCTTCCTTGTCCCAATCGTCATTATCATCCCCATCCTCGTTCAGAAAATCCAGCGCGCCACCACCGCTTTGCTTCTTTTCCTTGTCCTTCTGTGAAACATAGCACCACAGTTGTGTGAGTCTTCCCATGAATGATGGCGGGTTTCACTCTCCAAGTTCACCTTCTTCTTGCTGTTACTGCTGCCACCACTCGATTTCTTCTTCTTTGGGGACGACGACGGCGACTTGTTCTTGGTTTTGCTCTTGCTTTTGGGAACGCCTTTGGCGTCATCGAGTAGCAAGTCATCGACATCGAAGTCAGAGAAATCGAGATCATCGTTCTTGCTGCGCGTGTCGGCACCGCTTCTGCCGCCAAGCGAGATCAGCCCACTCGTAAGGTCATTCTTCTTTGTGCCGCCTTTGTCTTTCGAGGCGCCAGCGCCAGCAATCGGAGCGAATCCGCCTGTGAGCGACGCCATGGGGCTGTCTTGTAGTGATGAATGGAATTGAAAGTTTGTCGTTGTAGATCATTCAGGGATCCGTTTCAGCTTGTCAATCGAACGCTATCCTTGGAGACCCAAATAATAACTCGACATCTCGCGTGGAACGGCATGAGACGGACCAGAGGAGTCGGCTGGGACTGCAAAGACACTGAAGAAGCCGAAGCAGATTCCAGCGTCACGCATGTGGGGCCATCCATCTTTGTTGAGAGGTGTACTGAGATGGTGTGGAGCTCACTTTGTCGGGTGCTATTTTGAGCTCGCGCCACATCGTCATTTCACTGACGCTATTATGACTGGCCTTTATCGCCTTTCGGCACTGTGAGCCTTCTATCTGTCTCGTGACGTGGAGTAGCTCTCACCAACCCAGAGCAGGGATGAAGCCCTCGACGCACGAGATCCCAACACGACGGCCCATTGAGAATGCCGAGAACCGCAAGTTCCGGGTGGGCGTGCGCGTGGAGCGAGATCTGGATGGACTGTGGTTTCCAGCTACGATCGTGCGGTGTGACGACGATGGCACGTTCGAGATCGAGTATGACGAGGACCAGAACCGAGAGACCGACATCACAGAAGATGAATTGCGGCTGGAAGACGAGCATCGGGGAGACGACCAGCCGAGGCCACAGACGGCCGGGGCGAGACCTCTCACGGCAGGCGGGAACAAAGAACAGTTTCTCCGGGACTCACTACTGCTGCAGCCGTCCGACTACGACCCCAACAAAGCACCGACAGTGGTGCTCCACCACCGAGGCGAAAGCCACGCTGGTACGTACAACGACTGATGCGTGCTGGGCTCGCTTCTCTGACGTTGTGCTCTCCAATATTGTTCGGGTTCACCAGCTGCGTCGGCGTACATCATTAATGGACTCGAGAACAATATTGCAGCGGGTAATGGCCTACGTGGCATCCGTTGGCTGCGGGTTAACACGTTGTGATCGACCATCAATAAATTCACGCTTCACTCTGCCAGTGCTGGTGTCTTACCTTTCACGCTCACCCGGCGCGCGCGTTCCCGCCTGAAGTGTCACCATCTAATTCACCGCGCAGCCACTGCTGATAACCTTCAAAGGCTTCGTCAAGAAGTGATTCCTGTATACAGTGATAGCCATCGTGAGCAGCTCGTCTTGTTCACCGGCGTACTGTGCTTGAAGTACGCACCCGGTGGGATAGTTCCGAGGCCGTGGCTTCGAGGAACCGCATCTCGAGTTGCAGACGTGCCTGGAGCGACTGGATGGCGAGCTTACGCTGCTCGTACTCGACTCGAGCTGAGAGCATCGCGCGCTGGAATTCGGCGGCCTTGGCGTCCCGAGCGGAAAGCTCCTCGGCTGCACGCTGGCGCTGTTCACGCCGCCTGACGTAATGAGCTCGCCACTGCTTGGCGGCATCGTCGGCTTGGTCGAGTGCCGCGCGTAGCGGTTCTCGGTGAGGTCTAGCGGTAGACGTAGCCGCATCGGAGAATTCGACGCTTGCACTCAACGCAGTGAGCCCCGGATCTTGAAGTGTCGACGTGAAGGCCGCGTCGAACGCGCGCTCTATCATCGCACGCGTGGGGTTGTCCGGTGAGCTCACGTCGGTGGTCTTGTGTGGGCCCACACGCTCGGGACTTTGCTGTCGTCGCTTGCCTTGAGCACCGTGAGAGCGACCGTCGTAGCGACTTGTCGCTGGTGGCGTCGTCGTCAGTGTGACCCTCTGGCGACTCTGACAGTTTGGGCTGGTGCACCGCGAGTGGCTCTTTGTGTCAGCGTCACGCGTCGCGTCGTCGCCGTCGTCGCCACGCCCCCGGTCCTCGTGATTCCCCACACTTTCAGTACCAGTCGCTCGCGTCCGGTTGTTCTCCGTGAGCCGTGTCGACGTATTCCACGGGCGTCGCGTCGTCGCCGCCGCGGCAGCCGAAACTTGCTTCTGCTTGGTCATGAACGGGAGAAGGCAACCACTCGCGATGGCAAACCGCCCTGTATTACCCTTTTTGAAAAAGAAAACAGTGGGGATAAAAAAGAAGAAATCGAGCGCGCGACGCTTCGCGCACAGGCTGGCCTCTCATGCACGCTGCCAGACCGTGAGCCAGCCGCTCGTGAACGCGTTCAGCTGCTGCGTGGACGTCTTCATGGCCTCGACCTTGGCGCTGAGCTCCTCGAGCGACGCCGTGAGCACGCCCACGGCCTCGACGCACTGCTCGTACGCGGCCACGCGCCGCGCGAGCCCGGCGCGGTACTCGTCTCTTTCACGCGCCGCCTCGTCCACCTCGACGTCCGTCACGGCGGGCGGCGGTCCGTCGCTGTCGCGCGTCGAGCGCGAGAACGACGACCGCGAAAAGTCCATTTTGGGGGGAAGGAACGGAAAATGGAGGCGGGAAACCAAGTGTTCGCAAAGCAAACCTCTGTTAGGCGGTTCAGGGAATTGTACAACAGAGGTGTGTGGAAATGGATACAATCAGGCATGGCTTGTGAGGCTCTTGACGACCGAGTTCCGGTCGATCTCGGCCTGGAGGCTCATGCAGCGCCAGATCGCAAAGGCCTGTGAAGGCAGGACATACCCACGGGAAAACGAGTCAGAGACCACGGGAGTCCTCGCAACGGGGTATTATATGCGACCCACCGTGAGCGTGATCTCGATGGCCTGGAACGCGAGCAAAAAGCCGAAGAAGATCCAGCCGGGCACGTCGACGTGGACCGCGTCCAAGCCCAAGACGTCGTTGAGCAGGAGGCCCTGTATCATGTAGTAGAGCACCACGGCGAGCGCGATCCCGTGGCTGACCATGCTCACGATCGTGGCCTTGCAATACTGGAGACGATACAAAGCACATGGGGTGGATTAGCACCATAGCAGACATTCCATACTGGTGGATCCGGCCACACCCACGTACGTAGCCGACATGGGCGACGTTGAGCTCCTGCGCGTTGGCGTTGCGGAGCGTGTAGTAGCCAAAGCCCGCGACGAACACGCCGATGATCGAGTCCCACCAGACGCGGTACCACGTCAGCGAGAAGCTCAGGAGATACACCACGAGCAGCACGAGCGAGAGCTGCTTGCACGGCGGTGCGAACTCGAGCGTGCGCGAGTTCGTGGTGACCGACTGCATGGCACGAGGGGGACGGCGACCAGCTGATGAGAGAGTGAGAGAGAGAGAAAGAGACTGGCGTCTGGGACGCTCGGACGCAGACGCCCCAGAAGATACGCAGAAACAAAAATATGGAGGATCCGCTCGCCTCGGCCAGGGCGGAGCAGCGCCCGAGAGGACGCGCGGACCAAGTCGCGCGACGCGCCGCTTTTGCGTTTTTCGCAGAAAGATCAGCATTTGGATATTGGCCAATCGAAAAAGTTGAAATTGCTCGCGTCGTTTCGTGATGGCTTCACTTTTCACAATCGCGCTCAGTGCCCCACGGTGCCAATGTGGTCATGTACACCACCGCGCTGGCCACTGGGCCTCTACTTCCTCTGCTGCTTATGTTGGGGGAGTGCGCATGCCGCCAAGCCCGTGGGCACGCAGCTCGTGTTCGGACTCGGCCCGGGGCTCGTCGCGGTGATCGTGTTGGCTCTGGTCTGCGTGCTCATCTGCGCGGGCGGCTACTCGGCTGAGAACAAATCGTGAGGGGCTAACGAGTTTTGTGATCCTCGCCATTCCCTGCCTCTAACGCGTGCCTCGTCAGCCGCTTTGTCATCCCAGTGGTCGTGATCGTCGGCGGCACGACGCTCTTCTTTGCCTCGGTCAACATTGACAGCCACGCCGACACAACCCAGAAGACGACGGTCGGAACTCACGCGTCGTTCATGCTCGCTTGGTCGTGCTGACATTGGGTGGTGGTCTGTGCCAGAAATACAATCGCGTCGCTATCACGCGGTCGGCAATCGCCACGATCATGATCGCGTTCACGGTCATCTCCGGATTCACCATGCTGATCATGCACGTCGTCACGCCCCGGCAGGTGAGTGCTCCAAGACGGCCACGGCTACAACTCCTCCCGCCGTCTCAAATGGCTTACAATACGTGTTAGGGCCACTTGATTGGAGATGGCGCAGGGCGCAGAAGCGGTCAAGCGCGCGTGTTCTGATGGATGCACTCTAGGACAAAAGCAAACCGTTCCATTTCTATTGTGGCATAGATCCAAAGCCGGCGTGCTTCCGTTCTGGTAATTGACTGCTGCCCTAGTTGGAGCCCGCGGCCTGCGCCTTCTTGGCCTGGATCTCCGGCGACAGGTAGCCACGCTTCTCGAAGTCCGTGTAGTACGTCATCTTCTTCGGGTTCGGGCGCGCGAACTGCGGCAGCGTCTCGAACTTGTGCGGCTTGAGCAGCGCACGCAGGCCCAGTCTGTTGTGGTACACCGTGGTAATGCTTCCGCCAGCGGCCTCGATGGCCGCGATCGCAGTCTGCGAGGCCTGAGAAACCTCAATGTCGAGGCGCGACGTGAGGTGCTCGGTGCCCTGTTCATACGTGAGCAACGGAGGTTAGCACTGCGACAAGTACAAGAGGCCGAGAATGACGCGAAACGTACGCGTCCGAGCAGCTTGATGCCGTGCTTGACACGCGAGCACGTGACAAGACCCGAATCCACGAGGTCCTTGATCGTGATCGTCTTGTTGGCGTCGAGGCGGCCCATGTCGACGAAGAGCTGCACCTGGTCGAGGTTCACGGTCTCCATCGGCGTCGCGTGCTTGTTGTTGAAGCCGCGCTTGGGCACGCGCTGGTAGAGCGGCGTCTGGCCGCCCTCGAAGCCCGGACCACGGCCGGCGCCACCACCTGAGCGCGCCTTCTGGCCCTTGTGGCCGCGGCCACAGGTCTTGCCCTTGCCCGAGCCGATGCCGCGGCCGAGGCGCTTGGCGCGCTTGTGGGCACCGTCGTTGTCGCGCAGCGTGTTGAGACGCGTGCCGTCCGTCGGGATCAGCGACAGCGAGCTCGCGAACGCGACCTGGATGGCAGGGCGTGCAGCCGCCGGGCGCGAGACCGCGGCGACGGAGGGCAGCGCCCGCGTGAGCGCCGTCATGGAGAACATTTTCAGCGACACCGACGGGATTTACGGCTGCGGGTGATCTGCTGGAAATGGAGTGAGTGGCCACAAGTGGGAAGCGCCCTATGAGAAGAGAGTGCATAGTACTACTCACTCCACCAGGGGTACAGTTAGAAACGATAGACATTGCCGACCCGAATTTTATTTCGTAATTTACGCGTCCAAAACTGGTGTGGGCCACACACCACTATCTCCGACCTACTCAGTTAGTGCCATCTCGATGTCGATGGCATTGTCTCCTTCCTCCTCGTCCTCCTCGAGCGCCACGACTGCTGCCATGGCGTCTTGGGCGTCATCGTCGACAACGTGCTTCTCCTCTTCAACCTCTTCACCTTCGTCGTCGTCTTCTTCGTCATGGTTGACACCGTCGTCTGCGACGTCCATGGTGTCGTTCGCGTCGTCGACATGGCTTGTCGGCGTGTCGATGACTTCGATGAGGTCGTTCACGACTGTATACTTTGACAGCTCCGAGCGCAGCACCACGGTGATGACAGGGAACTCCACAACCGCCTTGCGTTTCAGATTGCTCTCGAGGCTGAGGTTGCCGTCTAGACGGTAGTATTGAGGGGTGGAGGACGCGGTGAACTCTTTCCGGAGCAGCAACACGAGGTCATCCCGCCAAGCAGGCGTCGCGTACGCCTTGAGCTTACTGCGCAGCCCCGTGTTTTCCTATAGGAGACAAGACCAAAGTGAGAAATGGCTACACAGAGTTTGTAAGGCATTCAAACGCACCGGTCGTCGCTCGAGGTACTTGTCGAGCAGCTCAAACGGAGTGAGTGCATCGCTGGCTCGTTCTTCAAACAGCGACACCGCTACTTCTGCACTTGGGAAACCCCACTCGACACGCCAGTACAACGCCCCCTCTTTTGTGTTCATGTAGGATGTGTTGCGCACTCGTTTGCTCATTCCAGGCGCAAGCAACGTCAGCGCAACGCCACGCTTCGCAGCATGCTGGACCAGCAGCTGGAAGGCAACGGGAAACCGCGTGAGCCAGTCCGCGGGCACATGCGGATTGACGGTCTCTCCATGAGCCAGTGTTTTCACAGTGCCACCCACACGACGCTTCTTCTGCTGCGGCTTTTGAGCTCCATAGCGCTTCACGTTCACACCGAGCTTACTGCGCGATCGGGCCGCGCTATTGGTCGACCGACTGATCTCTTCCAAGAAGAAAAAATCTAAACGATGCATCCATCCAGCAAGTCAGTCACGGTGAAGATCCCTCCCAGCGCGAATCGAAGGCCCGACACCGTACCACTGGACAGATCCGAGTCTGTAAACTGTTTGGTCGGGATGTACTTGGTGCGGTCGCGCTTGCCATCGCAGTCGAACTGGCATCGACAAACCAAGCCACAAATGTGAGTGTGCGCCGTGTGGACTGAGAGGGTTCTCCGTGTGCTACTTACCTGCTTCTTGTGGGCAACACAGCACGCGAGTGAGCACGTGATGCGCTCGCACCGCGGGCAGCGGTACTTGACGTCGGACGACTTGCACATCAAGCACACGACCCTGGGCGGCTGCGAGTCGCCCTCGAGCGGCCGTTTCTTGAGCTCCTCCGTGGCCTCCGCGCGTGGCGACGACGCCACCTCCAGCTCAAATGTCACGCTCGTGGCCTGCTGCACGGACGCCGCCGCGTCCACCGCCATCGCCGTCGTCTCGCCCGTCATGTCGAGTGTGGTGGACTCGTTTGGGAAATGATCGCTTGGGGCTTCACTTTGATTGGCTCCACCTTGTCGGCGTCCTTTTGGGGCTAAACTAGGTTCATCCTAGAATAACGTATCAGACAGTCTTAAACTAGGATTCCCCTTTCTTGCCCACTGATTCCAGCAGCCGCAACGGGTTGAAAGGCAACAATCGCGGAAGAAAGACGGCGGCGACGAAGCACCATGGTGGAGATCGAGTATGACGAGGACAAGCTATGGGATCCGGAGGAGCGCCAGAAGTACATGGACCAGCTGCCGGACATGACGCTCTTCGAGGACCACTTGGTCGAGGGCGATGTCATGGTGGACGCGATCCAGGCGCTGATCGAAGAAGGCGAGACCGCCGAGAGCCTCGCCGCCCACTGGAAAAAGAAGGGCAACGAGCTCTTCAAAAAGGCCAAGACCAACGCGACGTACTACAAGAACGCGCTCCAGTACTACAGCGACGCGCTCGCGTACGCCGAGAAGGCGCTGGCGCTGCCCGAGGCCGAGAAGGACGCGTCGTACAATATGCCCGAGATGGCCTCGCAGATCCTGAGCAACCGCGCGGCCGTCCAGATCGAGCTCAAGAACTACAGCAGCTGCCGCTCGGACGCGATCAAGGCGCTGACGTACGACGCCACCAACGTCAAGGCCTTGTTCCGCGCGGCCAAGGCGTCGCTCATGCTGCGCTACGCCGAGGACGCCGTCAAGTACTGCGAGGCCGGGCTCGCGCTCGAGGCCGACAACAAGTCGCTGCTCAAGATCCAAAAGGACGCACTCGCACTGCGCGACAAAGTGCGCCGCGAGAACCAGCTCAAGGAGCTCGAGCGCCGCAAGCAGCGCCGGTACGCGGACAAGTACCGTGAGCTGTGCAAGCAGCGCGGCGTGAAGGTGGGCCGCGCCGTGATCGACGACGAGCGCGTCAAGCAGTACCTGTGCAAGGTCGACCTCGACGCCGAGACCAACCAGATGTACTGGCCCATGCTGTTTCTCTACGAGCAGTACAACACGACCGATTTTGTCGAAGTGGTCACGGAGAACGACATGTTCATCGAGCACTTGGCCAACATGTTCCCCGAGGAAGGCCCGTACGCCGATTGGGACGTCAAGCACGAGTACGTTGCGTCCAAGCTCGTGATCTTTGCGGCTGCGCAGGTCGTGCTCCCGTACGAGACGCCGGAGGACTGGTACGTCGGGCTCTGCGGCGACCGCGAGTCGGACGCGGCCGAGTCGCGCCGTCTCGAGCGCGAGGAGAAGCACGACGCCGCGTCGCAGCACTGGATCGAAGTGTCGCCGTTCTGCCAACTCGGGCAGCTGCTCTCGCACGACAAGTACGTCGTGCCGGGCATCCCGATCATCAACGTGTTTGTGCGCGACTCGGCGGACCACAAGCAGTTTTTGCGCAAGATCGAGCACAAGGTCATCCCGCTCTACTACGAGCAGCTCTGAGCGAAGGCGGCATAGGTAGGACGTACACATAATAGATACTGCATCGATTCACAGAGTTCGTTGCTCGCCCTGGATATGGCGACGTGTTGGTTTTGGTCTTGATGGTGGTTTTGAACCTGGTCTGGTGTGCATGAAAGGAATCATTTTATTGGCTATAAATAACTCAATAAAGTGTTATGATTGGCTCATTTACATTTCCTCTGCCCCCCAAAGATTGGCTGGGTTGTGGCTTGGTGTGGGAAAAAGACCCCAAACCAAAGAGCGCGCCCAACAAATATGGTGCGTGGAGACGTCCTGCTCGGTCCGGCGGCAGGAACGGCGCTGATGCATGGTTGGGCTACTGACGCGCTGTGTCTCCCCCTCCACTCCTTGTGTGTGTGTCTCTCTCTCTAGTCCGGTCTGATTCTGAACCCCAAGCCGTTCCTCGCGGGGCTCACGGGCAAGGCCGTGGTCGTCCGCCTCAAGTGGGGCATGGAGTACAAGGGCATCCTCGTGTCCGTGGACTCGTACATGAACCTCCAGCTGGCCAACACGGAGGAGTACATCAACGGCGAGTGCGCCGGCAACCTGGGCGAGGTGCTCATCCGCTGTAACAACGTGCTGTACGTGCGCGGCCTGAACGACGGCGAGAAGCCCCCCGCGGGTACCGACGAGAACATGGAGAAGCCGTGAGGACGACCAGGTCGAGAGGAGCCATAGAGCAGGAGCACCCACAGAATGAAAGACAAGACAAACACGGAAACGCACGAAGGTGTCAAGCGACATACTAGTATTATGGATGGATGGACCAGCAAATAAAAAACAAAATCACACTCACGAACAAAACGGTCCGGCGCGTCGGCTTCATATTCTCCTGCTAATGGCACATACACGACGCGGCGCAAATTTGGGATGGGTAGCTCACGACCGCAGGAAACCGAACAGGTCGCCTTCTTCTTCGTCGCTCAGGTTCATCTGGAGATCCATTTGGTCCCAGCGATAAATATCCAGCGGGTTCATCGACGCGTCGCCACCGCCAGGTGCTGCCATCGCTGACAGCGATGGAGTCAGCGTCTGTGGTAGTCTGTTGGCAGCACTCGAGACTGGACGCCCGACCGCAGCGGCAGCAGCAGCAGCGCTCGGAACCGTGGTTGTAGTGGCCACAGCCGGCGTGCTGGTGCTGGCGCTGAGCGGTGGCGCCGAAGTTGTTGTGAGCGACGACGCAGTGGCGTTCGCGTGCGATGACAGTGCTTGTGAGCTAGCAGCAGAGGGCGGAGGTGCTATGGCGGCGCTGCTGGGCGGGAAACCGTACGACTGGTGAAGCTGGTGCTGGTACGACGGCGGCTGGCGCTGGTGGGACTGGAGCGAGGCTTGTTGATGTTGCTGCTGCTGGAGAAGGTGGAGACGCATCGCGTGGGACGGTGGCATGTGGTCCATGGACGCTCCCGGCCACTGGTGCTGGTGGTGCATCTCGGAGTGGCCAGTCGGCGTGAACTGGTTGTGTTGCTGATGTTGACCGTACGCGTTCTGGGAAACCGCGACTTTGCGGCCGAGCATTTGCCGGTGGAGGTTCATCTGCGCCTGCATGGCCAAGTGCATCTGCATCTGCAGGTCCGGTGAGTCGCTCACGCCGTCGAGCATGAACGCGTCATCGGCCATCGACCGGGAGCGTGGGTGCTGGGCCTGGTGCTGGTGGTGGCTGGCCGCCGCGGCCGCCGCCGTCGCCGCTGTCAGGTGCGGCGAGAGCAGAGAGGCCAGGATCGACCACTGAGGGTCCGTGAGCGGCGCACCACTGGCCGCGGCCGCGGCAGCAGCAGCCGCGGCCGCAGCCGTCGCCGCTGCGGTGGAAGGGTCGTACATGCCGTGGGAAGCGCTCGAGCCCGGGAACGCGAGCCCGTGGGGGGCTGCATACTGCTGGGCGAGCTCGGCCAAGTGCTGCTGGTGCTGGGACTTGGTTGAGGACGACGACGACGAAGACAGCGGTGGAGGTAAGAAGTGGCCGCCCATGTCGGGTGTCGCGCGCCGGGTGTGCGGACTCGCGATCGCGGCCGCGGCGTGCGCTTGCTGCAGCAGCTGCTGGTAATACATGGCCGACGCGGCGCGCGCGGACGCGGTCGAGTCCGAATGGCGACGCGTAGCTGCAGCCGGCTTCGTGTGACTGGCCTTTTGGCTGGGGTTCAAACTTGCCGAGCTGCTTCGCATGCTCGCGTCCTCGCTGACGCTGTCGGCGTCGTCTTCTTCGTCCATGGCTTCGTCGTCATCCTCGTCGTCCTCGTCGTCATTGCCAGCGGTGGACGTTCCCGACTTGAGCATCTCGGCGTCTCCCGCGTCGGCGCCGGCCCCCGAGGACCCACCTTGTGCGCGGATCGGAAACACAAACATCGTGTTGGGCTCGCCCCCAGAGGCCGCGGCAGCAGCAGAGCCACCGCGGCCGCCGGTCCGTCGACGGCGCTTCTGGTTGCGTTGCGCGGTCTCGTCGTAAAACTCGAGGAACTCGACGCGCGAGCGCTCATAGTTGAGTCGGTACTTTTGCAAGTGGCTCTTGAGGTGCTCGGTCGTGAGCCCGTAGCTGCCGGCGGCGTTGGACATAAACTGTTGTCGTACACAGTCCACAGGGGTGAGTATGTACGGGGGGAGCAACAGAATGGAGGGAGGGAGAACGCACCGGCATGAGTGCCTTGGGTGAGGCATGCTTGAGACCCACTGTCATGATCAAATATACAAAGAACAGGGCGGCGTCAGTGTCACGTTTTCTCTGGGCATCTTTTCCTCCCACCCCACTCGGCCCACGTACAGTCAAAGATCGAGGCCACAAAGAGCCGATGGAGCTCGTCGGGCCAGACGAACCGCTTGGTCTTGCGCTCGTACTTGCGCTGGGGCTTGCCGCTGGTCGCGGCCGTCGGGGTCGCCGCGGCATCGAGCGGTAGGGGCGAGTCGGCCGAGACGGGCGAGAGCGGGCTCGGGTCCAGCGCGCCAACGACAATGGCGGCCGCCTTGGCCGTGGCGTGCGCGACCGCGTTGCCGGCGTCGGGCGACGCGCCGACAGGCGTCGCGGTGGCCGAGGACGACGACTCGACCAGCGGGACGGCCATGCTGGGGCTCGTCGTGGGACCGTGGCTTCGTGTTCCGTTCGTCGCGCCAAGGGGGCGGAGATTCGATTCTTCCATCCCGCGGGGGGGCGGCGGTCGGCGGGCGAATCCTCGCGGGGGCCGAGATTCACGCGCTCACGCAAGAGGCACCGCCGGACGGGACGCCGTCCACGGTGGCGTAATACGAGCAGCAGAGGAAGCTGCGCGAGGGAACGCCAGGGCAGCTGCTCCGCCCAAGTCTGTTATGCTCTACTGCTGATCTCTTGGCGATCGGCGGGGCCCCGTGCGGGACCAGCACCAGCGTTTGGGTTGGGGACCTCTTTTTGGTTCTTTTTGAAGGGGGAAGGGGATGGACTGAGCGCGGCCACTAAAGATTCGTTCGAGATTCAGACACGAATAGCCGCCGATAAGAACGCGGGCGTCGCGGCGCGAGACGAGCACCGTGGGGATCGCGCCGTGGCTCGTCGGATGCGCCGAGACGCGTGGATTCCGAAGGTGTGCGATGCGTGGCAAGCGGGTTCCGTGGCGCCGAGCAATCGGCCCGCACGTCGCGGTGACGCGTTTGGCGCGAATCTCTCCATTGCGCGGGGCTCCAATGGAAAAGGATGGGGCAGATGGCTGGTGATTGTGGGGGAATGGCACTCGACCGGGGGAGCTGCTCGCTGCACCAGCTGCCGGGCCAAAGTGAGTTTGGACACGGGGGGACAACGCCGTTCGCCATGGCCGTGTCTGCCCGCTGACGTGCGGGGAGACGACCGGCCGACTGACTGACCGCCGGTTGCACCACGTGGGACTCGGGTGCACTGGACTCTGGGTGAGCCGGTCGCCAAATATGAGTGGGTGCAAACGTCTGCCCTTCGCGAGCGTGCATATCACAGACGCCCAGCTCAAGCGCGACCCGCCCGTTTACTCAACATCAACCAGCAGGCAGTTGTTGTGTGGGCGATTGCTTTCGTCGCAGCCGAGGGCTCCGTTGGGGAGCGAGAGCTGCGCTTGGCCAGAGGGTCTACGGTGTATTCGCTGCAAGCACAGTTGATGCTGTGGACCAACGCGAGGATACTACAGTGCGTTCGTCTCTTGGTCTGCCCAACTATGTATCCAACGGGATGGTCGTTCGTTGGCAATGAGCGCGAACACGAGCAAGGCATGCTCGTGGCATGTGGGGTCGCTTTGTCGAAGGTGCCTTGTTAGATGCAAGGACAGTGAGGACAGACACGATCTTTCGGTTTCGATGCTACTCTTATACGACGTAGTGGTCCATTTGATGGATAGGCCACATAGGCGAGAGCGTGCTGATGAACGAGTTGAGTTCCAATGTAGGAAGCCAACTGTACGTAGGATAAGGTTGTCGATTTATTCTAGTCATTCGGAGCAATCGAGTGGCACAAAATAGATGGTTCGGTTGACGATTTGGTTTCTCCCGGCCAAAAGCAATTAGGAGAAGCGACTTGCTGGGCTACAACCATCTCTGGCGACGTGAATGCATGAGCCGCACTTGACTCTACACATGATAGACTCGTGGAGGGCCTCCACTGGAGGCCCAACGCTCAGGTAGAGACCAGGTTCCTCTGTATATGGGTCCACAAACGTGCACGAGTTTCATAACGCTCGCCCGATCTTGGCTGGATTTTGCAGGAGCCGATGAAACGCGAGCGTTCGCGTGGATATCAGAAGCTCTCTGATCCTGGAGCGTTTGCTGCGTTTGGGTGGAGACTGGCGTGGCGCTGATAAGGAACGACGCCACAAGCTTCTTTCGCCGTATGCTGTGGTCCACACACGAAGGCTCAGTCGTCAAGATTGGTACTTTCGGATTCGCGATCCCTGTTGACCCTCTTTATGGGAACGGCACGGTCCAATGTCGGGAAGGCTCACGTAGCGCGGATGCGATGTTCTGCGTCGAAGCAAAATGCGCGTGACGCAGCCTGAGTTTCCTTCTTGGATTCGCGCGGATGGCGAAGGTCTTCGTCAATTGAATCCCTTCGTTAGAGGACCGCGTGCATCCCCTCGGCCGCTCTGTAAGTAGAGGGCCGCACGACTGGGACGACAAGACTCCCCCAGGGAAAAAGAGAGTTCGGCGGGGAAGAAATGTCTGTCACAAGAGTGTAACTTGGGACACCGCATCTCAGATTGGGCTCACGCCAAGAACCTGGCAGAACGGAATTCGGCTGGCATGGCGAGTCCATTGTGCATTCTTCGCCCCCCGATAGTCAGTACAAAACTCCCACCAGGCCATGGCCGTCTTGCATCCTGGGACCAACCGATTGCCGGAGTAATCGCCATGGTGAGCACGGCCAGTGATTGCACTCGAGCCAAGTTCCGCCTCCAACCCATGGGGCGCCATCGGGGGAAACTGTAAATGAATGTTATCGCAGAACAATGCCGTCACTCAATCTCCTTTGATGTCATTTCCCTTTGGATGTGATGCAGCGAGCGTCGTCCTTGGCGTCGCGTGGGGGTGGAGAAGATCTTTTGCTACTAAATTCCACTCGGCTGAACTACGTCGCTCAAGAAACCCAGCCAAAATACCCAGGACGCACACCGCGAGGAGCTCTGTCTTTGATGGGCAGCCTACCTTTTAAAACGTATTACCTATTATCTCAGCTCTTGTTATGCAGAGCTTTATCTGGTCTTGTCCCTGCTTTGCTTAGTATTCCCTCCAAAAGCGATTCTTGTAAAGCTAACATGTTTCGTTCGCGCGCCGTGGTTCGAAATTTGGTGGGCACGTTGGTCTCAGCAACCTTCGCCGAGTGACGCATAGCCGAGCCAAGCGCGACGCCAATGCGAGCCACCGGCCGGCACATCCCACGCCGCAAGATTCACGTCTCCAAAGAGCGTGAATGTGGCCTGGACGGGCCGCGCGGTGGCGTACAGGCCAAAGGGGGATGGGGCCGACCGGCGCGGGAACACTCGATCACTCACTTGGCAGCTTGGGAAGGCTGGACAAGAACTCAGGCTCCAGCCGGAAGCGAGCGGAATCTTGGGCCTCGCGCCAGCGTGCAAGAGAAGGCCGCGCAGCCACCTGGCCCTGCCCACGGCGCCACTCACTTGGCAGAGCGCCGCGCGCGACACACACACGATCCGTCGTCATTCCCAATCCGCGACGAACTCTCGCGCAAACCAGGCAACGCCACACGAGAAGCATTCCCCACCGATTGAGTTGGCGTCGGGATCCGAGACAACGTCGCGAGTGTCCGTAGTATGACGACAGACCTCCACACAATGCAGGCCATGGCCACCGCCGCGACCAGTGGCCGCGTGCCGACCGAGACGAATGACGCCTGGCCCTCGAGCGGCAGCACGACGTCGCTGACCATGGACGACGACGACGGCGAGTTTGACGACGGAGCTGACGACGGCAGCGCGAGCCGCAAGTACGAACGCAAGACGCGACGCTTCGCGTGGCCCGACGATCTCCACCGTCTGTTTGTCGCCGCCATTTTTGACCGTACGTCCGAGCACCACCTAGTAAAGACAAAGAAAAAGATACTGATGGGTTGATGGATTGCTGCAGTGGGCCTCAAGAACGCGTCGCCCAAGGCGCTCATGCCGTTCATGCAGCCCACGGCCACCAGCGCGGGGCTCACGACCGAGCACCTCAAGAGCCACTTGCAAAAGTACAGGCAGAACTACGACAAGTCTCGCGCCGAGTTCCTCGCGTTCTTTGACGAGAGCGCCAAGAAAAACGGTCGCCGCCGCCGCCGCACGGCCAAGTGCACGGAGAGCCACACGCGGTTCATCTTCCCCATCACGCCGTGCCCGCCGGGCGACCCGGCGATGGCCGGCCCTGCCGACCTTGCCCCCACTGACGGAGACCTCAAGATGGACGCGTCCATGGAGCGTGCGGACGCGTCGCCACAACCGCCGTACTATCCCCCCCAGGGGTTCGCGCAGATCACTCCCCGCTCGCGCCTTGATCGCGCCAACTTGTTACGCCTCGCGCAGCAAAACGCCGCCGTCGCGTTCGCTGCGCAGTCCGCTGCGAGCGGCTACGGCGCCGCGCTGTCGTCGTCGGACGCACCGCCGTCGGGCGTCGACGGCGTGACGGACGCACAGTGGGGCATGCTCGCGACGCTGCTCTCGCCGCAGGTCGCGGCCGCCAACGCTGCCAGTGGCGGGGGCGGCGCGATGCCGGCCGCGTTCGCGCTCAACGACACCACGTCGCCCGACATGCAGCTCCAGATGCACTTGGCCATGCAGGCCCAGATGAACCTCCATCGGCAGATGCTCAACCGCAAGGTCGCGGTCTCGCAGCACTACTACAACCAGGCGGCCGCCATCAAGCGCGCCGCGGCCTCGGCCATGGTCGAGCGCGCGCTCCAAAACCATGCGGCCAACAATGCGCAGCAGCAGATTGCGCCGCCACCGACGGGGCGGTACAGCGACCCGTCGGGACGGTACCACGGGTCGTCGCCCACGGGGCGGCCCCATTCACGCCCTTCGCCGGGCAACGACCCAGCGATGCAGCACCAACACCACCAACAAATGATGCTCCAACAGCAGCAGCATTTGAATCAGTCGCACCAGCAGCCGCAGCGCTACGCGACGTCGTCGCAAGCCGACGCGCTGCTGGGGCCACCATGGGACCCCATGGACATTGACATGAATCTCCAGTCGGACGACCAGTCCGATCTCTTTGGCTTCCTCAAGTCCAATGAGTAGTCACGAGAGTCCACCTCCAAAGACCGTCAAACTGGAGTCTCTGCCCTTTCCCCGCGCCACAGGAAGCGCGGTCGTTAGTATATCTGTATAGCACTAAGTAAGGTATGAGAGAATGAATTGCACAGCTTTATGACTGCATGTGAGCTGGCTTTGGTTGAAGAAGGTCATTGTATTTTTGTGGGTGGACTGGCACATCCTGTTTTTCCTCCTTCAACTTGCCAAGAGAGGGATGGACGTTCGTGCATCGTGCGATTCATGTTTGAATCTTGATGGTTCACTCGACAGCAAGTCAAGGATGTGAGAGGCGCGTTTCGTAGGTACTGTATTTCAATCCCGGCTCCAAACAGAACGCACGTCACTTACGGTAGGCGACCGTGTCACGGAGACTGGGACGGCTCAGGTCCCACCTCAAGTGGATAGGTGGGGTGAACGGGAACGAGTCGTCAGTTCTGTTGACGAACCCACAGGATTCTAAGACAACCGAACATTCTCGGTGACTGGATAGTTGATTCTCGAATGTGCTGTATCGATACGGCGCAATATTGTCCGATCTTCGCCGCGAGGAATATCGCCATGCTGTCTCGTCGATTGAAGTGGTTAAATGCGACGGAGCGGTCCCAGTGTCTGTGGTTCTCGCCAGTCTGAGATCGGACGGGCAAGTCAAGTGACGGACCAAAGAATCCTTTTCGCGTAGGACGCACGTCTGGTGTCTTCTCATCAGCTTGGTCGCCACGGTGTCGTCCACATGCAGCACAAAACCGATCCAGAGTACGAGGGGAGGAGGAGGAGCTGGGGAGGAGCTGAGGAGGAGATGATGTCGCACGACTGGCGGGCGCGACTCCCAACACGAACTGAGACCATCTTCATGACATCGTGGCTTCTCCTGACCTCTCACTGTTCCCGCGAAGACGAGCCGCTTGCGGATATTGAACTGATTTAGTAGTCGTCCACGAATAACCGATCCCACTCCGATGTCCTTCGTTGGGCGAAGTTGATCCGTTTCTTGCGTGAAATGATTGATCTCTGTGGTCATACAACGTAGCTAGGTTGGAACATGCTCAGTCCAAACGCCCTGGTGATACGTACCGAGACTCTCACGTTTGAGTCACTAATGGCTGGCAAGCCGTTGCGGCGTCGATCTACCTGTGGCCAATTGCACGTCTAGTGTCTCCATCATAGGCCGAATGACAAGTGCGAGGCATGCTTGTAAGCTGCTTGCTTGATACTTCTCGATTTATGCGTGTCATCCTTGCGCAGGGGCCATGCTAATCTTCTGTGTATAAGCTACTTGCTTGAGTCCCACAGAGTGAGCTGGTAACGGCCACGCATAAATGGGGTTTGATCCGTACTTGCGTGCACGTGAAACGCCAAGAGATGTTCAGGATCGAAGTCGGTTCGAGGTCGGATTTGACAATCCACGCGCCGAGTCGTGCTGGATATCTAATCAAGAGATCGTCCATTCAGCGCGCAGTAGCGCAGAGGAGTGAGATGACTTGAAGCGATCATCTTGGGTCCCTTACTATGACTTACCATGAGCCTAAGCTTCCAGCGCTTGGCCTTGGAGCGACGAAAGCATTTTCACCAAGACGCTGAAAGTCGCAGTCGCCTCTGTGCATTGCACGGCCGCCATATTGGCAGTCAGTCTTCGTGTCGTCGGGGGCCCGATCTTCACGTAAACATGAACTGCGTCCGAAGTAGATGCGCGACGGTCGCTGTTCCCCTCCTCGGCGCGTCATCTCTCACCCTGCGTTGCCTCGCAACCACCAACCTCTGAACTGTGGAGAATCCATCGACCAACGAGACTTCTCACTGTGCCTCTGCCTGTCGTGAATGTGAATTCTCCGGATGGTGCACTCGAAAGGCACAACACATGTATTGGACGCGACACTGGGCAGTTAACCGCGTGGAGATGCAGCTACCGTCCAGCGCCTGGTGTTTCCATAGTGTCACGACCAGCGAATCTTGGCGGTATCTGTTTTTCTGAAGCAAGTGGATCTGTGGGCTCTTCCTTGGCGTGAGCCACTCCTCCCCACCAGCGCTTGAAAGGGCGAGCGCAAAAGCGGTACCGCGTCATCAGCGCTCCAGAAGACTACAATCGCCCAACCCAACGAGGCTGACCTATTGTCGCGTTGGCGTACGTCAGTGGAAGAGCTTCAGTGGGGCCGAACAAACCATCTCTCCCAGCCAAAGCGATATCTGCGAGCAACTGCAGCTTGGGCCAGGTCATTCAAGTCCAGCAGCACAGGTTTTCCTTGTTGTCGCCATCGCGCGTGGTGAGTGACAAAGAGCGAAACCCAGCGCGACCTGCGGTCACGGAGGCACTGTCACACAGGGTGCGCGCTGCGCTAATCTGAACGAGCTGATCTCCCGACATTGGTCACAACAATCACACACGTCACACATATCAAGAGGAATGCCCCCCGTGAGGGGAATGCATGCGACGCTCAATCCAGAAAGATGTAAACAAAGTCGAGTCTCGACCGTTCGAAACGACCATTCATCGCAGCCTGGGGTGCAAATCAACTAGTCAGCGTCTGCGTACGTGTTTCAACTTCCACGAGTGCCAGTGCAGATACGGTGTTTCGGGACGAACAATGAGGCAGTGCCGCTGGGAGTCGCCTTTGACGTTGTCTCTCCACGGGGTAAGAGCTCCCACCTGACAACTATGCACCTAACTCCACGTGCGATGCTTCATTCGACGGCGAGAATGGGTATCGTTGCAAGAGAAGACTGTTGCAAGACGACGTTTGGTCTCTTCTACGTCAAGGCCGGTGTTTTATTTCGACCGTGTCGTCCGTGCAGCATGTCGATCGCTTCATCGGAAGTGCGCCTGCAACGTCGCAGACGAACCAACGTGCCACAGCAGTTGTGTGATGAGCACACTCAAGATTTATTTCATGAAGATCCAGCAAGCAGTGGATGCTCACAAGATTTCACACCCTTCCTTGAATCCATGACTCCAGGACAGCGACGCCGTCAGTCCCAGACCCACAAGATCGAAGTGATGAGACGCAGGTTATGTGGCCAAGTCATTCGAGCTCATGGTTCAGTCGATGTCAAGAAAACAACTCGCGAAGGATCGCATGATCAGACGGCAGTTCTTGTTGCCTTCCAACGTGATCGTGCTGTGTTCTTACTTGTTGCACGTCTCCAAGTGGACCCACCTCGCGGCTCAGGTTATGTCGGTTATGTTAATGAGCGGTTTTTGCACACAGACCTCGGACAGCGAAACCTCTGCAAGGCTCGATGAGATATTTTGTCAAGTCCCGGAACCCAGAGAGCACCGGTGACGCGCACATGCGACACTTTGGCCGACAAAGCGTGACGATTTGGCGAGCTCGAGTCATCGTGATCATTTCGTTCGTGGCCACTGCAATCTGCACCGAAGACATCACCTCAGCACCGTTGGATGACATCGATCCAGATTCCAACCACTAGCTTGAGGTTGGGACAATCCACTTTGACCCTCCGAGCTTCCAAGAAGGTGACGTCTACCACGATTTCTGCAGGGATACTGAGGCATACTGCTGAGCCTTCTTCCACTGTGGTCGAGGAGTCGGGTAATCACAGTTTGATGCGCCAAACGACCACGCATCGGTGTCCCAGGATGGCGCAACAGCCTCTTCGTTTTGATGTGAGGTTTTGCCGTCTATGTAGTCCATAATCCCCCTGCATCTCC
>JAADVT010000149.1:0-47423 GCA_023335895.1 Pythium rishiriense
GCGCGAGCTGCTGCTCGGGCTGGCCAAACACACGGCTCTGGACCGTCGTGGCAAACGCGCCGCTCGCGGCGGCCGCCGCGGCCGCGACCACGTCGCCGAGCAGCCCAAACGCGCGGTCCACGTCGTCGCGCAGCACCGCGAACCGGTGGCCGTAGTCGTCGTGGAGCTGGCTCGCGCGCTGGACAGTGAGCGGCGCGAGCGAGAACAGCGCGCCGGCGCCCAGCGCGTCGGGCGCCTGGCCCGTGAGCGCGGCGATCGTACGGCGGCACGCGCGGATCTGGCGCCACAGCATCGCGCGCAGCCGGCGGTTCTCGAGCTCGGACGCGCGCCGGCGGTCGCGCGCGTCCTCTCGGTCGTATCCGTCGTCGTCTCGGTCTCTGGTAACGTAGAGGTCCACGCGTGGCTGGAGCTGCTGGTGGTGGTGGTGTTGCTGTTCCTGGAGCGCAAAGAGCTGCGCCTCGAGCGCCGCGACCTGGCTGCGGAGGTGCGAGAGCTCGGTCTTGAGGCGCTCGCGCGACGGGTTCTTCATGGGCGCGTCTTCGGCGCACAGCCGACGCGGGCGCTTGGTGTGGGATGGCGTGGCGGTCATGGCTCTCTCGTTCTCTCTCTCTCTTCTGTCTGTCTGAATGAATCAAGATAAAAAAATGAAGAACGCAGACGATCTGTCTGTCTGTCGGTGGAGAGGGGGGGTCGGTGGACTTGAGAGGCAGAGGGCAGAGGCCCAGCGCTGTCTCGCTCGTGGTGTGATCCCTATGCGTTGACTGACTGCCAGTATACAACATAAAGGGGACTGGACTCGAAGCTGGTCGAGGCCGTTCCATCTCACCCACCAAACGTCACTTGCCGTGGTTTAGGTGAGCCGAGAGGTCTCACTTTGGGGGAACCTGTGACGACTCCCACAAAACGCTGATCACCGCCAGCGTCGAGCCCACAAGCGTATGTCCCAGATAAAGTATAAGCAGACGGTGGCCCACAACTTGTCTGCGGTGCCTTCGGAGAGACACAGCGCGCGTCGTGATCATGGCAGGCTTCATGGCCATCATCAGCGGGGAGAGCTTTTACGTACTTGTTTAGGATACGTTTTGGAAGCCCATCTGCCCAGCCACAAATCGCAGACAATCCTGTTTCCTTCATGATATCCTAAAGAAGTGGTTGAACCCCATCAAACGCCGATGGACTGGAGTAGTGCGGGCTCACCACACTCGACGGCGAATCCCGGATCGTCGGAGCGGTGCGCCGACGGTTCTCCGTTTCCTGGTCGATGGGCGTTGATGAACGCGGCCATTTTCTCCTGTTGGAGCTGCCGTAGGATCGCGTTGAGCGCGTAGATCTCGGCGCGGCGCCGCTGGCGGAGCTGCTGGTCGTGCTCCTTCTTGAGCTTGTCGCTTTCCTGCTTTTTCGCGCGCAGCTTTTCCTGTTCCTGCTTCTTCTCCAGCTCCGTGCGCTTGCGCTCAGTCACGCGGCTCTGCGCGCGCCTGGCGAGGTCGTCTTTTGCGGTCGCGTGCGAGGGATGCGGCTGGTTCTGGTGGACGTCCAGCGAGTCGCTCGAGCCGCTGGGCGTGAGCGCCGGCTTGGTTCGACCGCCGAGATCGCTGCCCATCGAGTCCTGGTTGGCGACACGCGGGGTCGTCACACGGCCCTCGCGGTCGCTGCGTGGGCTTCGAATCGCGCGGAACCCGGCGCCGACGGGGAGATCTAGAGCAACAATTCGCAACCCTCAAGTGAGCTCTCCATACTGGGGGACGCAACAAGTGGGTTGTGGCGTACCATGGTCAACGGAGATGGCGAGCGCGGCAACAGCGGCCTTGGCGTCCTCGATTTGCACCATGGTGGCGCGTTCGGTCTTGTCTTCACTTGGATCGATCTGTTTCTGAGATTGCACGCGTTGATGAAGTGAACCTGTGACATCTTTATTTATAGACACGTCTTGGGAAGATGGCTGGATATCCGCCTGAGGTAATACACTATGTCTAATTGGATGCGGGTGGCGCGGGAGCAGAAGGCTTGGGCGCCTGGCGCATAACTTGAGATGGCAGTAAAAGGTTGGGCGTTTTCGGTGGGTTGGCGGGTTTTTCCGTCTTGGGCACCCACTTCTGCTTCACCTTCTTAGCCTGGTCTTCGTCGTTAGACTTCACGACGACCGATTGGTCTTCCTGAACAGGCTTCGTCGTGAGCTCTTTCTTGGCTGGTTCAGCACCTAGAGGGGGATACTCGGTCAGTGACGCGACAGGTGCTGGTGCTGGCCCCTTCTTGTGGCCACTTCGGCGGTTGTCGCGATGCCGCTGACGCTCAGAGCCACCATCTGCGACGGGGTACCCTTGCTGCGGAAGCGGAGGAGCCAACGCGTATGGGTGTATGAAGCCAGACTGGAATCCGTGCGGATGGGTGCCATGGGCGTACTGTTGATGCTGCGGAGGAGGCATTAGCTCTGTCGGCGGAAAAGGCGGCAGCGGTGGTGCTGGCACCGACGATCCACTGCTAGCGAGTGGGAACAAACCGGCCAAAGGATTCGTCGGCACTTGCTCAAGAGGCTGCGGTGCAGCCGCTGCGGCAGCCGTGAAGAGGGCAGCCACGGATGGAGCAACTTCCTGCGTAGCCGCAGCCGAGTTGAACAAAGCAGCGACATTCGGTGCAATCGCGTCTGTGGATGTCTCTGTTGACATTTGGGAGCCATTCGACGCCTCGGTTGACTCCTGGCCGCTCCACTTCTTCATAAGGGACTTAATCTTAGCCGGATCTGGCGGAGCCGGGGCAGGAGCGGCTGGAGCAACCGCGGGGGTCGCAGGTTGTGCGGCTGTAGCAGCGGCTACCATCGCTGGTGTCAAGATACGCGGTGGATTGTCGTTTCCTGGGGACGGCTTACGCGGCTTCCGGTTGTTGGAGCTCACGACGAGCCCCTCCTTTGCCTGCTTGGAGGCTTTTTCCTGCATTTGCTTTGACTTTCTACGAGATTGTTGCTCAACACTGGTTTGTTGCGTCTGCTCGCGCTCACGCGGGTTCTCGACGCCAGGTGGTGAAGAGATGCACAATACGTTGTTCCACACAACAATTTTGCCTCGATCAAGTGTTGTTGATCCGTACAGTGGCTCGCCTCCGGTAAATCCTTCGTCGAAAAGGACTTCGACGCACTTGCTGCTGACATGCGTTGCCACGATTGTTCCTCTGTGGCCGAATGGGACGTATCTCGAGCTAATATTGATCACACGATCACCGAGGCGTGGCGGTCCAGGATTTTTGGATGCAGCCTCAGCGACCATGGTACCAGTGAGATCTTGATTCACAAGGGGGTTCGGTCGGAAGAGGTCACCAGCATAAATCTCAGCAACAACTGGATTCTCCTTCTCCAACTCGGCATGCTTCTCACGCTCCTTCGCACGCAGAGACCCAGCAACTTCAACTGCACGCATTGCATTGAGCGACATATACTTGGATGAGAGTGGAATGTGCTTTGAATGCTCCTTCTTGCCCAACTTTTGGGCATCGATCCAAGCCACGATAGCCTCAGCCTTCGCTTCGATTAGTTTCTTATCCGTGATGCCGAAGATATCCTTACCACTGTAAGATGTGGCAAACGGCTGCTTGTCGAGGTTGGCGAAAACTTCAGGGAATGCAGCTTTGTAGGCAGCCAGAACTGCGATGGTGCGATCAGTATACTCCCATGTCGTACCACCTCCTCCGTTGTTGCTTCCGTTAGGACGCTTTGAATGTTCCTTTTCTGTGCCGTTCAAGTTCACATCACTGCCAACAATTTTTACGATGTCGCCCTTTGTCCAGACATTCTCGGTCGCTTGCCCATCGCTTGAGTTGGTCTTGGAAACAAGACGGCAAAATCCTGGCAAAAGCAATTCCTTCCGGAAACGGAGGTTCAAGCCGATTTCGAAGTCACCCGGCTTAATGTAGACACTTCCCGTGAGCAATCCGAGAGAAGTTGTTGAGATTCCGAGCTTTTGAGCCACCATATACCCAGGATAGTACTTGTCGGAAATCTGATCTGCGATCACATAGCCAAATGGAGGCTCCTTGTCGATCGTATTCACGTGAACCCGGACCTTGTTGGAAGAGGGGATAGCCTCTTGAATCGTCGCAGTGCACCCCAACCACTTGCCGCGAGTGATTAGAGCAACCGAGTTCTTCGGGAATCGTTCCTCAATTGCAACTGGCCCAGACTCTTCAAATCGCGCGTCAAACAATTTCCGGTTCACTACAGCAAGCTGAAGTGGCACAACGGCTTCAGACAGTCCAAATTTCTTTTCGACAGCGCCAGTAATTGGGTTGGAGATCATGCCTTGTAACGGAAGTACATGGAGCACCGCCGAGATCCCCATCTTACCCAAGTCCAGACCACCGCTACCGGGGGTTCCCCGACCGCTGAGAAGCTGGTAACACTCGCTCTGTGCATACTGAGCCCACTGGGTCTTCTTTTCTGGCGTGTGATGTGTAAATTCGACTCGCCCGCTGTACTCGTCCATGCGATATTCACCCGAAAGGGTGCTAATACCCATGACCTTCGCTTCGTGAAGGTTCGGCCAGTTCACCAGAGCTGTTTTACCGATAAGCTCATCAGGGTTCACCGCTTGCTCCAACGGTCCCGTCGGAGGCAACTGAAGGATCAGTGTAGCCTTCCTGGAACCCATCCCAAAGCAGTTGACACGGATGTGCTCAACTCGAACCGATTCCAACGGAATTGTGTACAATGACGGAAAACCAGCCATCGGCAGCGTGACGCCATCCATGAGCTTGCTCTCAAATCGTCCACCGTTTGCTGTGATAGCAGGGAGTTCGTACGGTCCAACGCGTGTCGAGCAAGCAACAATGTCGGAGAAGCCCGGTACACCAGGCAAGCACGATGGGACGGTTTCAAAAGCAAGAGGGTCAAATGTGATACGTAACGGCAGCTTCTGGAGTTGGTTGCGTTTTCTCTCTGCTTCAGTGAGACGATCATCGGGGCAGTATTGTGCAATTGCACTTTTTAAAAGAGCCGCGTCGATGAATGGCAGAATATTCACACCTTCCCAAGCGTTCCGCTTGCCTTCCATGTCAATATCGAACGTCACAGGGTAAAAGTGCTTGATGGGGGACAACGGTGATTTCATCAGAAAACGGTAGGGCTCTGGGACCAGGTGGGCGCTAGATGCAGGCAAGTTTGCCATGAGTTGCTCAAATGGTTTCAGTGGGCCATCCGAATCAGGGTCAGTTCCAAATCGAACATTTCGCACCACTTCTTCAATATCCGTGAGGTCGGAAATCATTGGCGCGTAGTGGTACGGGTAGTACCAAGACCACGACGGTGGCCCCTGGAAATAGTAGTGCAGGCACCACACGATCGCCTCCATGTAATGCTTCTTGATCTCCTGCAAATCTTTGTTGTGCGCGTTGCCGTTTCCACGTTTGATGCCGAATTTGCGCTCGTAGTAGGTCCACTTCGTGTCCTGGAAGCTTTCGCTACCACTCAAGAGAGCAAAAATCTCTCGCTCTTCTTTCTCAATTTCCAGAGCAAGCTTCGCTGTCTCTTCGCCATCAAGAGCTTCTAGAAGCTTATGCTCCATCTCGTCGTCCTCGGAGACCCCGATGTCATCATCTTCCTCATCATCAATGAGTGGAGGTAAGCGATCCTCGCCTTCGTCTTCATCGTCATCGTTTAACAACGCAAGCGCATTCTGGACTTGCTCTTCAACGACCTCAACTTGCTTGCTGCGCACGCGCTCACCACCACGCTTGTGCTTGTTACGACGCGCTTCTTCGGCTGCTCGGTCAATCAAGATATCCTCCTCCATAGCACCAATCGTCATGAACAAATCCTGGAGCATTGGAATATTGATCAGCTCGCCGTTCTCGGTCAGATACTGGCCGGCATACTTGTCCAGGTGCTCTCGGTAGACCCGCAGGAGCAGCGGAATCGCGTCTTCACTGATCTCGAGCGTCGGACTGTGTGGGATGAAATCGTTACCCAGCAAGTACGTGAGCAAAATGAAGTCGTCCAACATACGCTCGCCATTCAATGGTGCGACGACACGCATTTCCATCATAAGGTATTCGCGAAACAGACTCAGATGCACGAGTTGCCACTGCTCTTCTTGGATCTTCTTCGCAACCACCTTGCTCGTCTTTTGCTGACCCCACACGACCACTTCTCGCACGAGCGTGAAGTGCGGTTCATGGGTCATGAGACCGAGAAGCATGAGATCTGCATCGCTACCGTACATGCAATGGCGCACATTCGGCTCGTACCCGGGAGCCATCTTGCGGTGGCGGATAAAGTCGACGATCTTGTGCTCGCCCTCACCGGGCACCTCAGAGCCCGAGTAGTACACCTCGAGGCGACTCCAGAGCGGGTCATTCTTCATCTTGTAGCGCACAAACCACACCAAGTAAGTCGAGAGCTCATACAGGAACTGCGTGCCCGGAGTGATGCAGTTCGAGTCGAAGCGCTGCGTGGGCGGCGCGGCGGCGCCGCGGTTCCCGTTCTTCTCGTCCTCGAGCGAGATCTGGCGGTGGCTGTCCTTGGCGAGCGCCTCCTCGCGCTCCATGCCGGCGCGGAAGCGGCGCGAGCGCTGCTGGTTGAGCTTGGCGCGCGGCGCGACGCCATCGATCGCAATGTACACGAGCTTCTTGGGCTTGATGATGTGCGTGATGAGGCGGTCGAGGTACGTGAAGATGTTGTGCAGCTGCGCCGGCAGCCCGAGCGTGCTGAGCTCGCCGTCGGCCGCGTCCGTGTGCGTGCAGTTGTGGATGATGCCGTTCATGTCCAAGTAAAAGCAGTCAAACTCGGGCAGCAGCGACACGTCCGAGATCGGCTGGTTGATCAGCGGGTACCGCTCCGACATGTACCGGTAGAAGCGTGGGATGCCCATGGCGGCGAGTTCACTTGCGTCGCGGCGGCGGCGTTCGCGTCGAGAGACAGATCCAGAGGAAGATGGCGCGGTGGTTGCCGGGAGGTTGGTTTCCGTTTGTCCGTGGAGGAAACCCAAGGGGGGAGGTGGGGAAAGATGAGGGGCGGGTTCAAGCGCAAGAAGTATAGGTCCTCATACAAATCGCAAGAGTGTTGGATCGTGTTGCGCGAAGGTGACACCTGTTCGCCTCAAACGCGAGTGAAGGTGGGGGAAAGGGGAAACTTGAGTGATGGTCCTGTATTAGTCCCCCATGAGGTTGTACTAGATACTTGAACCTCACGCAGTGGTCACTATTCAGAGGGGGAGGAGGATGGGGCGACCGGTGTTCCGCCACTTTGTCCGAGAGAAGCTCAACCTGCGGAACATTTAGAGGTCCGCCGACGGCGCTCTCCCCTCCTCCTCGGTCATCTCCACGGCCTCCTTGGTTGATACACCTCTCTCCGTCCGCTGCGTCGAGAGCCATGGACGACGAGTACGACCTGCTGCGCGACGCCGCTGCGCTCATGGACGAGTTCGGCGCGTTCGGCCTCGACTTCCAGGACGGGTCCCACGCGAGCGGCAGCGCCACGCTCTCGAGCCCGACGGACACGGGCTTTATCCGCGCGTCCACGGCGCCCGTGCCCGTGCCGCCCGTGGGCTTTGCGCGGCGCACGCGGTCGCCCGGCAGCAGCGACCACGCGGCGTCCGAGTCGGACGACGGCTCGTACAAGAGCGACGGCAGCAGCGACCACGTGGCGCCGCGCACCGCCAAGACGCGCCGCACGGCCCAGCACGCGTCGCCGCAGCTGCCCGTGGCCTCGGGCAAGAACCCGTCGCGCGAGCGGCTCAAAGCCGAGCTCGCGTTCCTGCGCGACCACGTCGGTGAGCTCGAGAAGGAGCTGAGCGACCTGCGGTTCACGCACGAACAGGTCGCGACGGCCCACGCCAAGACCACGGCGATCGCGCCCGTGTGGCGCCGCATCGCCGAGCGCCAGCTCGAGCGCCGCCGCACGGCCGAGAGCGAGAACGAACGGCTCCGCAACACCCTCGACGCGCAGATCCGCGTGGCCAAGAGCCTCGAACAGATGCTGCGCAAGCGCTCGAGCGCCGCGATGATCGACTTGTACGAAGGCGCGCGCGTGACGCGCAAGCGGTGCCGGCTCGACGAGAACCTCGAGACGCTCTACGGGCATTTCATGGGCGACATTGAAGACGCCTACAAGTCGGTCGACCAAGTGTTTGCGATGAACGGGCTCGGCGAGACCTTTGACGAGACCGTGAGAGGGTACACGGTCAAGACGCGCGCCTTGGGGGGGGCCGAGCAAGTGTATGTCGAGCTCATGGACGTCAAGATCGTGCCGTTTGACTTTGCGCGCGTGGCCGAGGCCGTGTGGCGAACGACCAGGCAGGAGTACATGGCGCAGCGCCGCACCATCGAGACGTTCCAGGGCGCCGACGACCGCTACGCCGTGCGGTACCAAGCGCAGAGCCGCTCGCACGACTTTGTCGGGCTGCTGGACGTGACCATGGTGATGCGCCGCTTTCTGGAGCGCGACCGCATGGTGCTCGTGTGGCGCGCGACGAACGCGCCGGCCGAGGAGACAGATTATGAACAGTGGCGCAACGTGTACACGGAGGAGACTGGCTGGATCGTCGTCAAGTGTGTGCCGGACGACCACACAGGGCTGGGCACGCAGACCGCGGTCATGCAGTCGTGCGTACACCTGATCCCGCGCTGGTATGGCAGCGATAGCCCGACGCGCGTGCCGACCAAGATCAACACGGGCGATTTCGCCAAGCTCGTCATGAACGCCTACGAGGAGGACGTGATCGCCATCACTGAGGCCGTGGAGAACATGCTGCTGGACGAGGCCGTCGCAGGGCGCGTGGGTGGCGACGTGGCGGCCATCCGCTGAAGAGCTCTGGGTCTTTTTGTGTATGTGAGTGGAGTGCTTGGGTTTTCTTTCTTTTTTATGACCGGAGGCTGGGGGATCCAGCCCTAGGTAACATGAATCGAAACATGGAGATGCCGATCTCGTCGTGCACTGCTCGTTGGCTGATCGATCAGGTGGGTTCATGACGATCCCATCCTCATCATGAGGACCTCATGGTGAGCCCGTGGGGCTTCACAACATGACGCAACGAATCACTTCGCGTCGTGACGATTGGACGAGCAAAACTACTCACTATTTGGCACATTCGGAGGTCTCACCTGGAGGTTCCCGAAAGTTCAGTGCAGTGTAGCCATCTGGGAAGGTCTCCGCTATTTCTGAAAGAGGGCGGACCTTCGCGGGCGTGTACAAATGCTTGACGTTGCCGCTCGGCCGCTCCATATGGATCTGCGTCAAACGCCGCATTCCTTCTCTCTGGCACATCCTTCGCGCCTCCTTGAGAGAGACGGAGACAGAGACCTGCTCCCCCACGCGAATGAAAGCGGCCGTCGTGCGTCGTATCCCTTGGGTGTCTCGTGGGCGCGTTCTGACGTCAAGACTTTGAACCTTCGCGCATCGTTCGCCGGCGAATTTTCAAACCCACGGCACGCACACACACACACACGCCTATTCGGCGCCCTCTACCCACGATCGCACGCCACCTCGCGGGACGGAAGCACCAAGCTCTCTCTCCTCTCCTCTCCACCGCCCCTTCGCCCTGACCGCGCGGTGCCATGAGCATCTCTGCGCTGGACCAGCTCCTGCTCTCGATCGCCGGCGCGCGGCCGCCGCTCGCTGCGGCCGCCAAGAAGCGCGACCCGTTCTCGACCCACGAGCTGCTGCTGCCGACGCCGTTCCATCGGCGTGACCGCCACCAGCCGACCACGCACCACACCAAACTCTCACAGCATCAGCAGAAGCAGCAACGCCGGCGGCAGCACTCGGCCGCACCCAAGTTTCATCTGTACCCGCAGCCTCAGCCGGCGCTCTCTCTGCGCCTCTATGGGGTGCGTTGTAGCCCCGACGCCTCGTGCGTTTACAAATGGATTCCATGTTCTCACCGGCGAGTCGTTGTGTATTTCCGATTGTAGCTCAAGAACAATGGGTGGCCTCGCACTTTGTTGGCAGCGCTGCGCGTCGATGTTGACGAGCTGTCCGGGTCACAGCGCTCGGGATCCCGTGGACTCTCCGTGGACTCGAACGTGCGGCTCTTCTTTGATGGTTTTATGCTCCAGACCGCAGGCAAAACAGCGTCTTCACAGGCGGCAGCAGTGACACAGTCGCGCTTTCCCTGGCGACGCCCTGCTGCTACGAAGAGTCGACCCCTCCTCCAGATCGCCGTGGATCCGTCACAAGAATGCGGTACGGCCACTGTGGGTATCCCCGTCGATCGGGAAATCGAGCTCGTGCGCTCGCGCCGAAAGAGTCCTCGACGCATGAGCTGTCCCACAAACAGGCGCTCACGCCGGCACACGTCCTACGATCCACGGGACGTCGCCCGTGAAGCCAAGACGAGTGGCCGCGACAAAGACGAGGACCAGATGATGTTTCTGCAGACCCACTCGACGGAGGACTTGGACCGCGTGGAGGCCGCCATCGACGCTGCGACGGAAAGCGCGATGCGCATCGTCGCCGCCGAGGCCAACGCGCAGCTTTCGTTCGAGCTCATGGAGCGCAAAGCCAGCAGCCACACGCACTACGCAGCGACCCACGGCGCACAGCACGCTGTCTGGGGGCTCGACGCTCAGAGCGTGGAGCTGCAGCCGTCCCAGGATGGCTCGCTGGTCGCCGATCGCCCATCGGAAGATCCGTGCGACGAGCTCGACGCTCTGCGTGCCGAAAACGCCGAGCAGAAGGCACTCATTCGGCAACTACTCATCGAAAATCGCCGCCTGCTGCAACAAGAACAGCACAACGCTCCTCCGCCATCCGCAGCTTCGACACACGACGTCTCTGTCCCGAGCAAGCGGAAACGACTGAGTGATCCGTCACAAGACGAAGAGCGGAATCGCGGCGCGTCCTCTGCGTCGACTGCCTCGTCGACGTCCATGCCGATCTCGCGGCGCAGCAGCCTCACATTCAGTGTCATTGACGGCTATGAGACCTTTGTGGACCATAAATTCGACCATCTCGTGTCGGAAATCACGTCCGAGATCGCGGAGCTGCTCTCAGAAGATGCACTGCTGTCTACTAGCTCACCGACAAGCATAAACGTGGCTGGTGCAGGCGGTCGATGAGTTTTGCTCGCATTGGAGACCTCCGAGGATGACTTCTCGATGGAAGGAAGATCACTCTGTTGGCCTCCATCTCATCTCGGCTACCAAGTCGCCGTTTCAAAAGTATCAGTATCATTATCACTTAGGCAAGAGTTGAACAAGCGACGCTGAATGCAATGAGGAACGACCTCAAGTTCAGCGCAATGCAGCCGGATGAAGGCTTTGCGAGGACGCGCAGTCGCACGTGGTCCAGCGCACCGCGAAGGAGAATAGGCTGTTGTTCAAGCCACCGGCGTGTTTAATCGATTGTTATAAAAGCCCCATCAATATTTGCCAATGTCCACGCTACTGCTATCCATGTCCCCGCATCATACAACGCGCTTGGTTTGTCGAGCGTCGTCTTCGGGGGCTGCCTCTTGTATAGGCCGCAGCGACAGCGCGCCCACGATCCGCTTGTCCGCGGTGCCGTACTGGTCGTCGCCCTGTGCAACACGCCTTCGAAGCACCAAGGGCGGATACTGCTCTTCGTTCACGAGCACGCGGGCAATCACGTGCGGGTCCGTAATACACTCGAGCGGGTGGTCATTGCTTCTCACAAACGACCGCACGACGGCGGCGAGCAAGGCCACTGCCAGCAGGAAACACCCGGCGAGCGTCAGCCACGCACTCTTCTTGGGCGTGGAGATCCACACGGCGATGTCCTGGACATTGGCGGCGAAATCCAGCGACTCAAGGCCTTTGTTCAACGCAATTGTTTGCCTGACGACCGCGTTCTGGAAGAGAAACCAGGTTGCGGCTGTGTATGCGGGCTGGAGGCTGTGTTCGCTGTAGTAGTGGTTGTCGATGATCAGCCGCAGTCTCTCCTCCACGGCGGAATCACATTTGCTCTCGCTCGGATCGGGCAGGGTCGCGTTCCACGTGACCTTGCCAATGTTGTGAACCAGCAGCGGATCCCCACCCAGCGCGGCCTCGGCCCCACTGCTGGCAGGCTCGAAGACCTCGGCCAATGTTACAAAGCGCGGTTTAACGACGAACGACTTCCCCTGAGGGACAAACTGGTCGGTCGGAATCGCCCCTGCGCCCACGACAAGCCGTTGCTTGCTCTCTGTCTGGTTACTGGCTGGAGCGAGTGGCAGCTGAAGACCTAGACACTTGGAGGGCGAGGCGGCTGAGCATTCGGCGTTGTTGGCGGCCGCGAGATCCTCCAGCCGCCATGACAGACGACCGAACGTGATCGTGAAGATCTTGCGCAGGTTCACGATCGTGACCTGCTTGGCGTCCGGAAATTCCCCCGAGGCGTTTCTCACGACGTTCTGGACAATTTCGTCGGCCGCGAGCCGCTTTGCAAAACTCACAACGAGTAGGGACGAGTTGGACGTCTTTGGGCACTTGGGGAACTCGATTAAATCTCTGGCTCCGTTTGAGACCTCGACCATGAGACGTTCGTTGCCTTTGTCGTCGACGCACGGGCTCATCACTTTGACTTGAGACTGCTGCTCGACGATTGGCGTGGTCGACGAAATGGTCCGCAGCTTGACTTTGTCCACGAGGCAGAGCCCCGGCCACGGGCCGCAGTTGTCGAGGCGAGCTACGTTGGTATAGTGCGTCTTGTTGTCCGCGGACGCCGCGTTTGCGAGCCGCGTTGGGTCGACTTCGTACTCCATTGTCACGGCGTCAAACGCGACTTGCGGCGAGATGTCAAGGTGAGAGAATTCGAGTGACACGCTCGATTTCTTAATATCTCTGTTGTTGTAGAAGTTGTTTTTGACCATGTTTGCGCTCTCCGTGAGAAGCATCTCGCGCCGCGTCGTCTCGTTGGTCTTCGTGTCGTCGTCGCTTTGCCATGGCAGTAACCCCAGAAACTCGGCCATCGAACCATTGACGCGGGTGATCGCCCTGGAATTGAAGCGGTCGACGAGCCGGTCCTGCATGGCATTCTGATCCTGGAAGTCCGTGACTTTGAAGTTCCCAAAGTACTGGCGCCCGTGGATCATCATGTACAGCACCAGGTCGGCCGCGAGCGTCGCATTCATGGGCAAATCGCCTGTGCGTGAGGTCCTGACCGCGCTCGCGTTGTTCGCATTCACGACGAGCCCAAACCGCTTGGGCTCGAGCCCACGCGGTAGGACGCGTGAGAACCAGTCGAGGCGAGGCAAAGCATTGATGAGGAATTGGTCCACCACGGGGCGGAGCCGGTCGAGGCTGGGGCAGACCATCTCGGGGCGCGGCGCGATCTGGAGCAAGAGATTGCGCAGTACAGTGTTGGTCGCCGGGTTTGCGGACGTGATCTCTGAGAACGATTGGTTTGCGAGCGAACTGCCCGCCGTGGATTCCGTGGGCGTGGCCAGGTCCGTGGCCGAGATCGCTGGGCTGACGGCGCGCGCGCGGAGCTGCACGTTGAGCGCGTTGAAGCCGTTGCCCACGAGATACCCGACCCCTGCGGACACTGCAAGGGCAGTGAGCCCGACCCACCAGCGTGGCTGGGGCTGCGTGAGTGACGTGGCCAGCACACGCAGCACGGCGACTTGGACGGCCATGGCCACGAACATCTCGATGGGCTTGCCGAACGCCGACGAGACGTACGCTGAGTACGAGTTGAAGTCGTCGAGAAGCTTTTTCTGGTCGGCCGACGACTTGGCGCGCGCGTCAAAGCGATGGATCTCGACGCCCTGGAAGAAGAGAACCGTGAGCGCGACGATCGCGCCGACGACCACGAGCGTGAGAACAACGATGCGCGTGCGCCGAGGCGTGACGCGGACCACGACCGCCGGCCGGTCCTGCTGGAGGCTCGTGGCATGCTTCGCGTGGTCGCCCATCGCGTGAGAACGGGTTGCACTGCGATGGTCCGTGGATCTCGAGGACAAAGCCAAAGTGATCCCGGCTCGAAACCACGTTTGGACACTCCATATTGGGAGATTTCCAGCTGTGATCCCATCTCTTGCGCCCGTGTGTGACGCATACCTTTTTTCAATCCCATATTGGAGCACTTAGAAGTTCGAGTGCACAAGACAAGGGCTCCATATCACATGAACCCAACGGCACGACCGTTGAACCCAGTGGACGCCCACTGGATTATCCAGTTGATACAGTCCGTTCGCGGAAATCGTCACCCCCCTTATATATAAATTTTGCAGATAGATTGAGTCTTCATCTCAGTAATGATTCCGCCTACCCTGAATCCTAAAAGCAAATAAATCAAGGATAGCAGGAACATGCATTTCCAAGTGCTGCGATTTTTGCGAAGTGTAAGAGAGATATGATATGCCGACTGGATCTTCCACAATGGCCGATGCGCCGTGTCCGTCGTGCCGTCGCGTCGTGTGAATGAGAGCAAATGGACTCCGGTCGTTTCAGAAAAACCGAGGGAACATCCACCCGTTCCTTTGAATCTCAAGAAAGACTTTTGGAGAGGGGGGTCCGGGCTTTTGTGCACCACTGTCCCCTGTAAGATTAGAGAAAAAAAAAAAACCTCCGTCCACGGAGACTTTCGTGTGAGGAGTTTCACTTCTTCCGCACATTCCAGTGGCGTCGGTTTTCTCGGAGTACGACTCTTCTTCCGCAATTCAGTGTGATGGATCAGTTGAAAATCATCGCCCAACTGACCATATCTCACGTGGGGGAACCCTTCCTTGAGACGCTGATGCCGAAAGTCACTCATCACAGCATCCCGCTCATGAAGGAAACAACGCGCGACCCGCCACCCCGGCCCAGGGTCCTGATTTCTGGTTCCTCCCGGTTTGCCCCCCGCTCCCGCGACGACGCTTTCTCTCATTCTTGATTTCTCGGCGGACTCGCCATCATGGAAGACGGCTCCAAGGACGCTCCGTTCTTCCGCATCGAGTCGCTCGCGGTCATGGGCAACCACACGCCACGGAATTCCGAGGCCAGCAGCCTCAACGCTGGCGAGGACACGCAGTCGTCTCACGAACCGACCCATCCCTCGCCCTCGGCTGCCACGCTCGTGGTGCAGCCACTGCGGAGCCGCGCACTCGTGGCCACGGTCGTCGTGGTCGGCGCGCTCGTGGCACTCATGTTGGTTTTCATCGACGGCGTCGCGCTCAAGACGTTCCGTGCCGGTGACTTCACGGCCGCCGAGCAGACCAAGCTGCTCGACGACTACAACTCGTACTCGGGCAACGTCGCGACGCTCTTCAGCAAGCCCGTGGAGCTGTTTGTCGGGCTCAGCGTGCAGCTGCTCGTGCTGTCGTTCCTGGCCGACGCCGTGGTGCGGCCGACGCCCCGCTGGACGGTGAGTGTCGTGGCGCTCGCGCTCTCGAGCGGCGTCGGGTATCTCATGCGGAACGGCATCGGCGCGCTCAACGTCCAGCTCCACGTGCTCGAGACACGGCCCATGGTCGGCGCGTCGGACCTGTCGGCGCTGGCCAACGGCAGCGCCACGTCGGCGGCGAGCTCGACCTCGACCGTGGCACGTGTGCTCTCGGAGGCGCGACCTCAAAACCCCGCGGCCAACACGATCTTCCGCAACTTGTTGCTGCCGCCGCCGACCACAGTGGTCAGCCAGTGCGCGACCGCGGAGGACGCCTACCAAGAAGAGATCGTGGAGCCGTCGTTGGCGTTCGGGATCCCGCGGCTCGACTGGCAGTCGCGCGTGCTCCCCGAGGCCTTGAACGCCACCCAGCGGCTACGAATGGTGGTGGATGCATCGGCCCCGGCACCGGCTGGCCGGGTGGTCCCGGCCCCCGCGGAGCTGCCCATGGACGCGGCCGTCGCGGCGGATCTGTTCCTGTACGCGACGATCGAGGCGCCACGCCGACTGCCCTGGGGGCAGCAGCTCGGCTTCGCGTTCTGGACCGACTGGTACACGCGCTTCCCGCTGACGCTCGTGACGGGCCGCGAAGTGCGGTCCGAGGTCGGGTCGATGGCCGACTTCACGGGCGTGTTGCCCCCCGCGAACCAACGCGCCGACGAGACCGCCCAACGCGCGTGGTTCTTGAAGCAGCTCGTGCCGTCGGCGATCGCTCAATTCAACCAGTCGACCAACTCGTCCAAGACCGGGATCGCGCTCGAGTTCTCACGGGTCGACATCTCGCCGACCCTGCGGTTCGACGCGCTCACGATCGAGGCCGAAGTGGACCCGCGACGGCTCTCGAACGCCAACGGCGCGGGCGGCGTGCGGTACACCAATATCCCGCTCGGTGTGAGCTGCGGGCCGTGGCCGGGCGTGTGCATGTTCAAGAAGACGGCGTACAGTGCGGCCACGACCGAGTATTCGTCGACGGCGACCGACTTTGACGCGCCGTCCCTGGTCGAGACCTTTAGTCCCTGCGCCGATGAGAATGGCGACGAAAAGCTCACGTTCATGCTCAACAACACGGTCCGCGGCTTTTTCTACACGGTGCAGTGCCCCCAGCGGTCCAAGTCGTCGATCTACTCACTGAGCATCGCCAAGCGCCTCGTCGCCGACTCGTTGGTGCAAAACAAGTCGATGAACGCGTCGGGCACGTTTGCGGACACGACCTCGGCGGTCGCAACCAATCTGCGCAAGATCTACTCGTTCACCATCGGGCGGCTCTCGTGGAAGCTCGAGAACCTGGCCGACACGTTCCACGCCGAGTGCCACGTCGGCAGCTGCCTCGGTCTCCAGTTGCCCCTGGCGCCACAGCAAACGACTGCGACCACCAGCGCAAACGCGTCGACCCAGGAGCACCAACGCCTCGTCGTGGGCGTCGACGGACTGCCGTTGGACCAGCTGTACGCGTACCCGTCGTTCCTGTACGATGATCCTCGCCGCGTGACGGTCGCGCGTGTTCATGATCCGAACCAAGCGTCCTTGTCCGAGAACGAAACGTACCTTTCCGGGGACGTGTTGCTACCCAAGTACCTCGCCGGCGACCAGTTGCTGCCACACAACATTGGCAACCTCACGTGGTCGCGGAACGCGACGACCTTCCAGTGCAAAGATGTGATCGAAAACCGGCTGCGGCTGGGCGTGGACAGCCACTTGTACATGGAGCAGAGCCTCCAGCCAGCGTACACGGCCGCGACGCTGTTCCTGTTCCAACGGGCGGTCGTCAAGACGGAAATCGCGTTCGGGGACGTGAAATCGTTGGATTTCGAGGCCAACGCACGACCGATCGCGCTCTGGATCTCGATCCCCACACAGAACACGGTCCTCACTCTGGCTGGCTGCGCGTTGCTCGTGATCTGTGTGGCGGCCGCGGTGTGGGGCGCGTCGCCGGCGCTGGCCCATATCTCAGCACCACAGACCATAGCTTGCGTGATGCTGGACGAGAAAAAATTCCCACCACTGCTGTTGCACAGAGAGGTCGCCCTACCGAACGACCACGGTGAGATGGCGATGGAGGAGCTAGACAACTTTCAGATCGCCGCGTTGTCGCTCGAGCCGACGAGTGAGGAGCCACCGGTCGTCGGGCCGACCAAAGATGACACTGATCGCTTCTCCCACAAAGCATAGCCATGTCACGTGGGACAAATAATATGAACTACTCGGTTCAACATTTCTTTGCAAGCTCTTGGAACGGCGCCTTTGGTTCCCAGAATGGACGTGGTTGCTTGGCGTCGCTTCACAAAGCGTCGCACCGGTGGAGAGAGCTGCCAGGCATTTTGGTGAACGATGCGTGGCACGTACTCGGGTGACCTGGTCGACGGGATCCGCCAGGGCCACGGCACGCTCGTGTTCGCGAACGGCGACAAATACGAAGGCGACTTTGTCGGTGGTTTCCGCCACGGCCACGGCATGTTCACAAGCGAGCGTGGCACGCGGATCTACGAGGGCGAGTGGAAGCGTAGCGAGCGCCACGGCCATGGCAAGGAGCGATGGACGGGACCCAACGGAGACAGGTACGAAGGCCAGTTCGCACACGACCTCTACCACGGCAAGGGCGTGCTTGTGCGTGGCAGCAGCGGGAGCAAGTACGATGGGGAGTTTGCCAAGGGTCGGCGCCACGGATACGGTCGCATGGAGTTTGGGGTCCGCCAAAAAGACCACAGCGAGGGTGGCAACAACGCCAAAACCGTGGGTGTCGGTGGTCTCGCCACGGCAGCGAAGGCTCCTTCGACCGTTCCTGCCGTCTACGTCGGTCAGTGGCGCGACGGACGCATGCACGGCGAAGGCAAGTACACGCGCGGCGACGGCAGCTTCTACGAAGGCACGTGGGTCGACGGGCTCGCCCACGGCGTGGGCAAAGAAGTCTCCGTGGACACGGGCGAAGTGTACGAAGGCAACTGGAAGCAAGGGCGTCGCCACGGTGACGGCGCCGTGATCCGCCTCGGCAAGAAGCGGAAGGGCGTGTGGGACATGGGCGCGCGCACCAAATGGACTTCGGCCGAGATCCCGATCGTCGCGGCACTCGCGACGACGACCGCGGCGGCCACAAAGAAGAAATGAACCACGCACGAAAGAGACACGGGGTTTGAAAGCGTCATTCGGTCTTGGCGAGCTTGGCTCCGCGAGGTCCTTTCCGTCGTCTGACACAACACAGAGGGAATACGTTAGCGAGGTACCTCTTGTATCATGGAAGCCGTGGATTTGGCACGTACACGGTGCCCGTCGGTACATGTCGGCGCTTGAGCACGTGTGGATTCACTGCCGTGGTTGGCGCCACGGCCGCTTCGCCATCTGTGGACGCAGTGCTATCCTGAGAAAGCGACATTGGCGCCGTCGTCGATGACGGTGCCTTGGTAGGATCACTCGATACTTTGAAAGCGGCTTTGGCAGCGCTGGTTTGTCGCTGGAGCCTCTGCGCCTCGCTTAGCACGGGCTCGTTCGGCCCCGTGTGGATCTCCTCCAGCAGCGTCGCGACGGCCAGCGGTACGTTCGTGGCGACGCACTCCAGCTCGATCTGGCCCTTCCGCGAAATGGTCTCGCTGAACTTGTACGTGAGCACGACCCGCACAGCGCCGTCGCCGTCCTCCTCTTCGGTATCCATCACAATGTCCACCGACGTGCGCGTCGCCAACGTTTGCTGAGACCAACACCCCGAAACCAGTAAGTGCCCGTCATCCACCAGCAATCAGATCGCGAATCCGTATTTACCAGCAGCAGCTCGGTGAACGCCGGTACCTCCACGTCCACGCCCAGCTCCTCGATCTGTTGGTCATCACCAAACAAACACAATATAGTCAGCGCTTTCATACAGACAGAGAACGGATAGAAAGGCGCCCCCGTACGTGGTCCTTGAGGCCTTGACTGTCGAGCCGCCGCTCGTAGACCGCGCAGCCCGTCGCGTGGGCTAGGACGACCGTCAGTACAAAACCCACCGCATCTGGCTGACGGCGCACAAAGAGCGTCCAGCCGTCGCCCGCGTACGACCGCACCACCATCGTGGAAAAAGAAAATGGAGAAATGGGAATGATGGCTCCAGCGCGCCAAGCGACATGGTGTGGACGTACCCAGAGCCGACGGGGGTTATATAGTGAGTGGTTACGCTCGGTGGGTTGAGGTACCTTCGCGCAACCTCCCCCGCGCCTCGACATCAACTTCATGCCTTCGTGTCTTTCCCTCCCCCGATCTTTTTTTTTCCAAAAAAAAAAAAAAATGCGTTGGATGCTGTTGTTGCCAACGTTTGTTCGGGCCAACGTTGGTCATGTTTTTTGTTGGTTTTCAGTTTTTGTTGTTTTTCACTTTTTGTTTTCATCGCGCATGAGCACCGAGGTGATCGCGGGCGTGGAGGCGGCGCTCCGGCAGCTACTGGACCCGGCGGCGCCGGCATCCGCCAAGGCTCAGCTCGAGGCGCAGCTCGCGCAGTTCAAGGCCGACGTCGCGAGCTGTCTCCCCGTGCTGCTCCAGCTTCTCTCGGCCTCGACCGACGAGTACGCGCTGTGGTTCGCGGCCACGACGCTCGACGAGTACGTGGCCACGCGCTGGCGGCTCTTTGGCGCGGCCCAGCGGCGCCACGTGCGCGCGTTCGCGTGGCAGTACGTGGCCGCGCCGAGCGCCGACTCGGCGCCGCCCCAGGCCGCGTTCGTCAAGCGCAAGCTCCGCAAAGTCGTGGCCGACATGGCCCGGCTCGAGTGGACGACGGACCCCCCACGCGACGAGGCCGCATGGCCCGATTTCCTCCAGCAACTCGAGTCGTTGGTCGTGGACGCGTCGACCCGCGTGGCCGGGCTCGAGCTGCTCCGCGTGGTCGCCGAGGAGTTTGGCCGCGACGACGCGCTCGCGCTTGCGATGGCCAAGGCCCGGGCGCGGCGCCAGCTCTCGGCCCAGCTCCCGGCGCTGCTCTCGCTGTTACGCGGTGTGCTCGAGACCAGCAACCAACAGTTGCGCACGGCCACGAGCGAGCTCGCGGCCCACGACCGCGTGGCCACGGTCGCGCTCGAGACGCTGAGCCAACTCGCCGCGTGGGCGCCCGTGGCCGAGACCATGGACGACCAGTGGGTGCCGCTGCTTTTTGAGCTGAGCGAGACCTGGCAGACCGTCCACCGCCGTGGACTGCCAGCCCACGCGCACCTCGCGGGCGCGAGCCTCGTGGCGTTGCAGTGTCTCTCGGAGCTAATGGCCAAGCGGTTCGGGCCCGGCCGGATGGACGACGTCGTCGCGCAGTGCATGATGGGGCTGTGCCCGCTCCTCCAGCGCACCGTCGAGGACGACCTCATGGCCGCCGTGACCGAAGAGTACCTGGACAAGCTCACCGAGTACGTCGAAGCCTTTTTGACGCAGCACCTCAAGCGGCTCGAGCACCCGCAGTACGAGTCAGTGCTGCCTCGCTTCTTGGAACTCGTCATGACGCTGACCCAGCGCCAGCCCCACGTGAGCGGGTTCTTGAACTGCATGAGCGTGTGGGAAGTGTTTGTCGGGTACATTGAAGAAGCCGAGCAGAACGAAGCCGCCTCGAACGACCGCGTCCGACAGCTTCTCACGGCGTACGAGAACGGGCTCGTGGGGGTCATGTTCCATCTCGTGGAGCGGATCAACTATGCCACAAACGAGAACCAACTGCTCGAGCTCGGCGACGAAGAAGACGAAAACTCGGCGCTCAACAAGGAGATCGGCGACGATGGCAGCTTCGACATTGAAGGCGACACGGGCGAGAGTCGGTACCTCACGGGGTCACTCCAAGATCTGGCGCAATGGTGGGCCAACCGTGGCAACAGTGGCGATGCCCCGTCCATGGCGTCGGCCAACGTCGAACTCTCTGACTACAGAGAGTTTGTGGTCGAGTGCATCGCGTTGATCCGCCGGATTGCATCGTTTCCGGCTTGTGGACCCGTGCTCCTCGAGAAAATCGCTGGACGGGTCAAAGATACGTGCGAACGCCTTGTTTTCCGTCTCCATGAAACGCCGTCGCTGCCTCCTGGTTCTGATGCGTGGACCAAAGAGCGGTACGACATTCGAGATCTATCGGTCAACTGCGCGATTCTCTCGAGTGTGTGTGCCCAGCACAACTGCGTCAGCCAAGACATGAACGACCAAATGACCGGGTGGCAGATCCTGCACATGTTCATCACTCTGGCTGAGTACATTACGCGGCAGCGACTGCACACGAGGGGCGACGTGTTTGTCGAACTTCACTGCGAAGCGCTCACGTGTATCCGATTCTGCTTGACGTGTGTCCCTTTCGTTATCCAGAATGGAGCTCGTGACGACGTTTTCAAGGCGACAGAGAGCGTGCTGCAAATTCTTCTCCAAACGTTGGATACAACTATCGTGCCATCGCCTCAGCTTGTGATGCAGAATGCCATGCAACTTCTAGCAAGCCTCGGCTACGTGCTCCCCTACGACGATCTCACCAGCTTGCCTTCAATGGCGCAGTTGGAAGCGAACATCCACCAGTTTAGTCAGCACCTCCCTCTTACGATTCAAGGAGATCTGTACACTTCGATGTCAAACTCTATCCTCAACTCGGCGATCTCGATGCGAAACAGTGGAGCCACCAACGAAGAGGCTATGCAGCGGTGGGCAAATGCGTATGGTGCCTTGATTTTGCCTATTCGAGAATCCATTGAGGAGTCTGCCAAGACCCTTCAACAGAACGAACATCGCGTTCTGGAACGCGTCATGGTAACCCAGATTCAACGGGACTTCTATCTCGTTCGATGCCTTGCACGGTCAGTGGAGACCAAACCCAAGATCGCCAAGGACGCCTTCTGCTCAGCTTACCAATCCACGTTTCCTGCGTTTCTGGCGCTCCTGACCACTTATTTCACCTCAATCAAGAAGACGGCAACGAGCAATAGTGGTTCAAGCCCTCGCGCGCAATCACAGGTCAAGAATGCACTCAAAGTTGTGAACGAAATGGTGCGTCTCTATGCGCAACTGCTGAAATCGATCCGGAAGGAGATGCAGAAGGAGGCCGTGGCGGAGATCATGCGGATATTCGTCGAGATTTTCAGTGACCCTCAGCTGAGCGTGGTGTAAGTCACTCTTAGTTATATGGATATTATCTGTGTGTATTCACTGACAATTTTGTTGTAACAGTCTCAACAACCAAGGAACCGCAGGCGTGATGGTGCTCTGCGGCTTCCTGCAGCTGCTGAAGATCGTGGTTGAAGAGCCAACCTCCGTGTTCTCGTCTTTCATCCAGAACATATTGGACCTGTGCTATGGCCCACTGAAAGAGGTATGTACTTCGTGACCGTTGCACGATGGCCTACATGTTGTGGATCCTCATGCTCGAATACCTTTCCCAGTCCATCTTCGCCCACGCTCAAAGTGAGGCCCATATTTTAGGCTACTTCGTCGCCCTCGTGGAGCAACTTCTGGAGAAGCACTACCGATTCTTCGTGTCCATGACGATATCCCAGAGCGGCCAGCGCGAGCGAAACTTCAGTTCTGACGTGGCCCACAACTACTTTGTGTCCATCTTCCAGAGCCTCGCCGCCATCCTGACGCGTGAGGGAATCGGTGCGAATGCCCAGCAAGCGGAACAGGAAAGCCTGTCGCCTCGACTGTGTCGCCAAGTGCTCGCCCTGCTGGATCGTATCGACAAAACGCACAGTCTTTTCACTTTCACAGGCTTCCAGAGCGAGATTCGGTTGGGATTCCTGTCGACGCTGATGAACATTTTGACCAAGGGCGAGATGAATCTTCTTCAAGAGGAGATCATTGGGTTGATCCATCGCCTCGCCGGGGTGAACTTCCAGTCGTTTTACCAGGTGTTCTTGCCTGGCTACACAAAGGATATTTTGTCAGCGCGCGAGCTGGAAATCGCCGGTAGCTTTGGAGAGGGCCAGTGTCTGCAGTGGAGCGGCCAAGTCGACTTGCCGACGTTCACGAGCGACGTCCATAGCTTCCTGAACGATCTTCGGTTGCTCAAGGCCCAGGCGTGAGCGTCGGGTCGAGTGAGTGTGGTGGAAAGTGATCTCGTCCGTCGCGATAGAGTCTCAGCGTCTTTTTAACTCCTCACTGCGTGTTTCGGAGGCCGGGGGAAAATGACAAGAAATACCTTGGAAGTCACCGAGGCGTTCTCGCTTTTTCACTCATTCCTATTTTTTTGTTGGGAACCAATCATGAACCACCTAGCTAGGGAACCAGAGAGTATGCTCAAGGCATCGTTTTATGCAAATTATCGACGACACGCAGACAAGAGGGGGGGAAGTGGCTGGCAGCGCGAGGGCTTTGGTATGGTACACGAGGCGCCGCCTACATGATGCTGCACTCGCCTTCCTTGTCGTCGCCGTCGCCCGCCGCGTCGTCCTTGGCCGTGGCCGCGCTCGCGGCGTCGCCGTGCGCGTGGTGGTGCTGGTCGCGGCGCTTGCGGCTCGACTCCTTGCACGGACACGGCAGGCTCGCGGCCACGCCGGCAAAGTAGCAGCGCCCACAGTCGTCGCAGTGGACGTCGCGGTGGTCGCAGCAGCGCTTGCAAATGTCGCAGTGGTTCCGCGGGGTCTTGTCGTGGTCCAGCAGCTTGTTCATGCACCACGAGAAATCAAACACGCGGCCACACGGCGCGCACGTGTACCCTTGGACGCAGTCGATCACTTTGATGGCGCGCGCACAGCACGGCACGTCCACGGGCTCTTGCATGCGCGCGACCATGTCGCGCGTCTTGGACACGTTGTGCATGAAGCACGCGTCTTTGAGCAGCGCGTCAATGTCGGCGCCCGCGGCCTTGACCATGAGGAACGGGTTCTTGCACGACGTGCAGCGGCACGCGGCGCCACACATGCCGCCTTCCTTGACGCACGCACAGCGGCCGTTGCGGCAGCCGCCCGTGCAGCGACACGAGACGACGCGCGGCGCCACGCTGGCCGAGTTGGCCGCAGCAGGCGACGCGACCGCCGCGTGGGCCGGGGACGCCGCACGTGAGACCGTCGTGAACGGGTGCGAGGGCGCGGTATGGCCATAAATATGGGGAGCGTGGGGCGCCGGTACGTGGCCGTCGGGCTTGGGGGCGATGTGGACCACGCGATGGTGCTGGTGGGGTGCGTGCGGCGGCGCCTGCTGGCTCGGCGCCGGCGTGGGCAAGATTGGCGTGGGCATGACTGGCGGCAGTGTGAGTCCCTGGTTGAGCACGTTCCAGTAGTTGGGCATGGTCGACGAGGGCGCAAACTGGGGCGCCGAGGTCGTCGGCATCTGGAGCGCCACGCCGAACGAGCTGTGCGACGTTGCCTTGCTGGCCGGTGCGAGTTCGACTGGGTCGTCGTCCTCCATGGCCACGTCGTCGCTGTCGTCGTGGGCGAGCGCGTGGACGTCGTCGTCGAGCGGCATCATGGACTCCATGTCGGCGTCGCCAAAGTCGCCGCCCAAGAGCGACATGAGGTCCGGGTTCTCGAGCAGCGGCGCCGCGTCGGCGTTTTCGTCGTCGTCCATCTCGGCCATGAGCGCCTCAAGTTCGTCCTGGACCGAGAGCACGGGCGCGCACTGGACCTTGTCCACGGGGCCACGGCACAGCGGACACGACCGGTTCGACCGGAACCAGCGCAAAAAGCACTTGGGGTGGAACGTGTGGCCGCACAGCGCGATCTGCGCGTACGCGTTCTGCGTGAGACACACCGAGCACTCGCGGAACGAGTGCGGCAGCGACGGCGCCTGGCGCGTCACGGCCGCGCACGCGCGCGCGATCTCGGCCTCAAACAGGTCGACGCCGTCGGCGCCCCGGCTCGGCCCACCCACGGGCTCGAGCGACTTGGTGTGGTGGTAGTACGGCTTGTCGTACGCCGTGGGCTTGACCATGTGGGGCTGGTGCGGGCTTGTAAAGTCGGCGGCCTTGAACTCGCCCGACGCGAGCGACGAGATGGCGGCGGCGGTCGTGCCGGGCGTGGGCGGCTGCGCGTGGGTCTCGTAGATGAAACGCAGGCTCGAGTCGGCGCAGAACACGGAGCCCGAGGCGCCCCAGCCGTCGGCCACGACGCGCTGCTGCTTGGTGCCGTGCGGCGGCGCGTACGACCCGTAGAGACTCATACTCGGCCTTCTCTCTCTTCGGGGGGGAGCGGAATATGGACTGGTTTCCCCAAACAACAACACAAAAAGCCCAAACATCGACGGGAACAAACCGTCCCAAAGTACGTTTATTAAGTGCGGTTTCTATGTGGGAGGGGGGGAACAAGACCAGCAGGATACGCGAAGAGCCGTTTCACGTGGATTGACGTCAGTATGGGATTCCACGATTGTACATCAAGTATATTACGGAAATCTAGCCATGAGGCTTATACGGGATATTCGATTAGGAAGGATGTGTGTGGGACAGATCCTGATCCGGGATGGGGAAGTTCAAGCACCTACCCCTTTCAGCTGCCACTAAGTTCGCATGCGACTGACACCAAAGGAACAGGCTCGAATCTGCGACGTGTGGGATGCCGCACATTTTCCACCCAACGTGCTGCTTGGACGCTTCGAGAATGAGGGGAGACACCATTTTAACTGGGGGCTCAAAGACACGCGTGGACGGAGGAGGAGGTGAAGAGATGGAGGAGGGTCTCTTCACTTGCGTTTGTTCGCGATACGCCCCGCAACACGTAACGTTTGCCATGCTTGAGGAGCCGTCCATTATTTTTTGTGCATTTTCACCCAAGGTCTCCGGTAACACGATCTCTTCCTTTGGATGGTGGGCTCCAGCTGCGTTCCACAAACGTGCCTGGCGGAAGCCCACCAACGGTGGGTGGTCGAACCCAGCCACGGTTCGGTCTCTTGTGCCACCGCAGACCACCTGATTCCAATTGTGCGGTAAGCATGGCGAACGCACCACATCACTGCCACTCCACCATCAACGCCCGACGTGAGAATGAGAGAATCGTCGACGTCGACATTACGTCGACACGGCGAGAACGGTCACCACAGGGCTCTGAGGCAAATGCACCACAGTGTGGGGCATTTCCCTCATTGCCTCTCTTGGTATCACTCATTGTGTTGGCGCCAAGGATCTCAGGTGGTGGCGAAGGCGTCAAAGCGATGGGATTGGACGCAATTAGGTTCGAAAACGATTTCATTGGATAGAAAGGAAGCTCTGTGTCCACGTCGTGACAAGATACCCGCCACGCACGTTGCACGTGGGACCTCGGCTTGACAACCCGCACATCATTGACGAGTGCACCGCAAATGAACGACACGGTGGACGGGGGACAAATGTGGGGTCTGCTTTAGTCAGACTTCGCATTCACCAAGGCGCCCCAACGAACACGGCATAATGCCGAGTGGACCAACCATTCGCTCCGTTTTGTTCAGCCGAGGCCAGATCCCGTTGACTTGCGTATTGGCCACGCGCTATTAGTGGCCATGTTTTCGTGTGTTATCGGCGAGGATTTCTTCAAGGACACGCATGGTGGCTTGCAGAAACTGGGGGTTACCGCAACAGCCTGCTCATGGAATCGATCTTGCGTAGTCACATCGGGACACCGCAGGCGCACGACGTTGAGCGACAGGAGAAAGCATTGATAGCGATGGCGACATTTTTGAGAAGGGGCGCAGCTTGTGCTTGAACTCGAGTGTGGTTGGGAGGACGTCACGAATGCGTACGTGGCGCGCTGCTCCACGTCGACCGTGAGTGGCGCGCGCGTAGTGAACGGATCAAAACACATGAGCTTCATGGGCGATGGAGACGACGAGAGGTTTGCGTCAGTGGGCTAGTATGTCGGGCTAATTCAGGGAAACGCCATCACATTCCTCTGGTCCGTGACGTGCGTCGCCACGTTGCAGGTAGCCTCTTGTGCGTCCATATTGAGGCTCTCACAAGCGCTGGGCGATGTGAGATAAGCAAGACCGAGCCACGCGGGAATTCCGTAGCCATCGCCATCATGACACAACGATCACTCAAACACCTCAGCACAAGGTAGATACTGCGGATTGGACAAAATTGTCAAGTAGCTGATTCCATTGGCTGAAAAGACAGCGTGACAAAGAGGTATGCCACGTACGCACACAACGTCGCCCACCATTGATGAGTGTCAACGACGCTTGGCAGACAAAGAGGATTTCCTCGTTTGTTTTCAATCTTCGCACCCCAGGCGGACCCCATACGCACATGGCCACAGCCAATTACAGCGACCACAGTGCGCGGCCACCTGGAACACTACTACGCGATGCCCCACTTGCCATTCGTCAGCCTCGAAATCATGATCTTGAGAACCCTTCAGGACCCCCACTCGCAGCGCAGACAGCCCCATGAGCGTGTCCACATGTGCGTGGGCTCTACGAGCCAATGTTGAGCATGCGGCGCAGGTCTTGCGTCATCGAGTGCTCGAGCGACGTCGGGTGCGGCGGCGGCAGCGGCGGCGCCATGCCCATCATCGCATCTGGCGGCATCGACGGCGGGCGTCCCGGGAACAGTGGCGGCGGCGGTGGGTCGAGCCGTTCCTCGATTTTCGGCGGATCCATCGGCGGCGGCAGTGCGCCCATGCCCGGACTGCCGCCGGCCACAAACGGTGGCAACGGCAGCGACTTGGGGTCCGGCGACGACTGGAACGCCGACCACGCCCACTTGCCGTTGGCCGACAGATCGCCTTCTTTGCTTTTTTGCGGCGTCTGCGGTTGCTTGTTGCGCGACTTGCGCTCTTTCGAGTTCTTGTTCTTCTTGCCAGTTTTGGTCTTTTCGCTGCTGTCACTGGCCGTCTTGTCTTCGCCGCCACTGCTGCCGCCGTCGTTCGCGGACTGTGTCTGCTGCTGCGGTTGTGTGGAGGAGCCGTTCTCACGCTGCTTGTTGCGCGTGTTGCGGTTCGGCGTCGACGAGCGGTTCTTCCCGCGCGACGACCGCTTGGCCGAGGCACTGCGCGGCGTCGCTGCTCGGGGCGTTGCGTCCACGTCTTGCACTGTGAGAGTCGATACATAGCCACAGTCAGATGTCTGCCCCTATGATACCGTTTCCACACCCATGTGCCATGCAAACGGACCTGACGGGGCGTGGTGGTCCACAGCGTGGGTCATGCCCATGGCGCTGTGCGAGCCGCTGCCGCTCGGTGCGCTGCGCGACAGCATGTCGGGCGTGAGTAGCATCTTGCCAAAGCTCCCGCTGCCTCCGTCTTGCGCGGACGCGGGCGCCCCCGCCTTCTTGATCGGAATCGGCATCGAGTGGCCGGCGCTTTCATTGGGGTACACAAAATAGCCGAGCTCTTTGTCCCAGACGCGCGCGTCGACGTCGAGCTGTTCGTTGGCGTGCGCGTCGACGGCGAGCGACTCGTTCACGTTGTCGTGCGCATCGAAAAACGGCACGAGCGGCCGGCCCACGAGGTCGCGCGCCGACATGGTTGAATACAAAAACAAAAGATATACAAGAGATTGCGAGGCACAGCGCGCGGCGAACGGAAACACAGGCGGCGCGTGGGCAGAGCGGAGGGGATGGATGCGGCGCGCGGGTCCTAAATAATCGGATCGGCGGCGCGTCACGCGGAGGGGGGGAAAAGATGCCAGCGGCGGGAGGGCGTTTTGCGGCGGCCTGATAAATGAGCTCCTCGCCCCAAAATGGGGGAAGAGGTGGGAGGAGAGTACTGGATAGGGGCCGAATAGAAGACCCTCTGGCAATGTGGGATGGTGGGGTCCGGGCTTTGGAGAAAACCTCCAGACGATCTGGTTTCTGGCTTCTCAAGTGGTGTGGGTTACAACGTAACCAACCTTCGGTTATTGCAATCCAACCCGGGTTGGTTTACCGGGTCTAGGCCTATGTGGTGTTGCCAGCCCGACCTGCCACAAAGCGGGCCGGGTTCGTGGGATCCTTGATCCGGCCTGTTTTTTCCGCTTTCTTTGGAAGATTTCTTGTCTTTGCGGGCGGCGTTTCCCAACTGCAATCTTCAAGAACCCCACGCCACCATCTTCCTCAGGTACGCTCCCTCGATGCGCCGGGGGCGCTTGCCTCGATGGGAGGGACTGAGCCACTGAATAGAACACGGTGCTGCCGTACCTCTCCGCTGTGGCGGGGTCCTCGTAGCTGTTCTGTGGGCGGAGATCCGTAGTGAGCCCCCGGCACGTTGAAGTTGCTAACTCACGACTGTGGTATTATGTCCGCCTATTAGACACCATGCAGGCCCTCCGCGACACCATCTACTCGTTCAAGGCGCGCTGGTTCGACCCGCACGCGCAGTACGTTTGGGGCGTTGGAAGTGTGCGGTGTCTGGGTTCTTACAACTCGATGCTGACGACAGACTCAACCGCCCGTACCATGTGCGGTTCTTCCTGGACTCGCACCACGTCGAGATCTTTGACGCCAAGAACAACAAGTTGTTCCTCAAGAAGAGCGAGTGCCCGCCTTCGGTCGCGCTCAACGATTTCTTCGTCGGGGCCAAGGTGTTGTTGTACGGCCGCCATTTCGAGCTGCTTGAGTACCTTGACCCGTTCACGGCCGAGACGCTCGGGCGCCAGCAGCAAAAGGCTGTGCTAATCGTGAAGGGCAGTGTGGTGGCGCGCTCAGTGGGCACGGTGCTGGACGCGCTCATGCGGCAGCATTTCAGTCTCTCGGCGCTCAAGATGTTGGAGGTGACCAAAGCCCAGGCCGAAAAGTTTCACGAGTTTCACCGCAGCACGAGCGACTTTGCAACATTGGTGGCGCAGCTCGCGGGTACCCCTGTTGTTGCTCTTGAGCTGGTAGCAGAAAACTGCATTGAGAAGCTCAAGCAGTTTACGCCGACGCTCTCGACGCGGTGCGGCGCCAAGCCAGGCGAGCTTGAGAGCTCGTTGACGGTGCTCGAGGCGCAGCGCTTCCGCGAGTTTTTTTTCGAGACCCCACACGTGCGCACAGCCCACTTGCACAACTGCACGTGCTGCGTGGTGCTGCCGCATATCCTCAAGGAAGGGCTCGCGGGCCAGGTGGTCGAGGCGATCCAGCAGGGCGGCTCGGGCGACGTGCGCATCTCGGCCATGGAGTTGTTCAACCTGGACCGCACGACTGCGGCCGAGTTCCTCGAGGTGTACGAAGGCGTCGTGCCACACTTTAACGAGACCGTGGACCACTTGACCACGGGTCCGTGCCTCGCGATGGAGCTCGTGGGCTCGCGCCCGGAGAGCGTGGTCGCGCAGTTCCGTGAGCACGCCGGCCCGTGGGACGTCGAGATGGCCAAGGAGCTCCAGCCTCAGACGCTGCGCGCGCGCTTTGGGCATGACCGAGTGCGCAACGCCGTCCACTGCACGGACCTCGCGGAGGACGGCGTGCTCGAGTGCGAGTACTTTTTCGACATTCTCTCCAAGCGCCAGCTGCGCGCCTAGGACGCATATATATATTTACGTGTGGGTTTAATAGCGGTACTTGGTCGAGTAGTCCTTGGGCGAGACCACGAGGCCGCGGCCTTTGCGCGCGCCGCGGTAGACCGTCTCGATTATGTCGATCATCTCCTGCTTGTTGTTGAAGGCCCAGTTGATCTTGTTGTTGTTGCCCGTGCCGAGGTCCACCATGATGTGCTTGTTGCGGAAGAAGAACATGACTGTGCACGGATCGTACAGCTCGTACATCGTGTTGAAGTCGGGCACCTCGGTGATGTCGACCACGTAGATGGCCGCAAAGTTCTTGACGTCCTCGGCCACGCCGCACAGCACCTCGTCCATCTGCATACACGTGGCGTCGTGGTCGTGGCCGAAGCGCAGCACGACCACGCGGTCGCCCTCGTTCAGGATGGCCTGGTCCACGGCCCAGCCCGAGCGCAGGTGCGGCAGCAAGTACGACATGGTGATGGATCACGTGGAGCTGGGTTGGGAAATGACCGACCAACGTTTCGTTCCCCCCGACTGGTCTAGAAGGAAGAAAGACTGGGCCAACGGCTGTCTCTTAACATCCCATTGTATACTTGGTTTGAGTATGATTTGACGGAAAAGAAGGTTAAGGGATGGTGCCCAACATCCATTTACCTCCAGAAGGCTCCGCGAAAGAGAGGGCAGCGCCTGCGAGCCGAGACTTTCTGTGTCCTCGGCAGAGACAGATCCCGGAGGCTCGGCCATGGCAGTGCCATCCTCCCCGGCCAGCTCCGCCATGGCAGCGCCATCCTCCACCTTCTCCTCTATCACCATATCTGCCATGGCTGTGCCATCCTCCATCTCCACCGCACGACGGCAGCGGCCAGCGTCGCAACTCCACGGCCTCCCTCTCCTCCTCCTCCCAATCCTTCTCCTCTTGCTCTACGCGCCGTCTTCCTGCTCCGCCATGAACGTCTCGTCCTCCTCCTCTGCTTCTTCCTCTGGGTCGTCCTCGGCGGACGGCGACGCCGACGCGCTCGTGGCGCCCGACGACTGCTCGCTCTTCACGCGCTTCTGCGACTTCAACGCCTCGACCTCGTCGTGCGTGTTCCGCGCCTCGACGGCCTTCAGCTGCGCCGCCGCCGACTGCCGCTGGGAGCTCACGGGCGATCTCGTGCTCGCCGACGGCGTCGACGTGGCGCTCGACAGCGATGACTGCGCGCTCCGCGTCTCGGCCAACATGCTCGTGCTCGGCGCCGGTGCCGCGCTCCGCGCCACGAGCGTCAGCGTCGCCGCCGCGTTCGTGCGGCTCGAGCGCGCCGCTCTCGTCGACGCGTCGTTTGGCGGCGCGCAGTTTCGCGGCGCCGCGACGCTGTTCCCGGGCGACGCCAACGCCACGCGGGGCGCGAGCCACGGCGGCTCGGGCGGCCGTCGCGTGCCACTCGCCGAGCTCACGAGCCCGGCGCAGCGCGCGTTTGGCGCGTTTTTCGACGCGCGGCGACCGGATGGTGAGACCACGGCGATCCATCGACGCATGCAGCGCCACGCTGCGCGTGCGTGGGACCTCGCGGCGCTGTGGGCGCGCGCCGACGCGAGCGACCAGCGTGGCGACGACGACCAGGAGGCGTCGCGGCTGCTGCTGGGCGCCGGCTCGCCGGGCACGCGTGGCGGCGGCCGTGTCCGCGTGGTCGCGTCGCGCGATCTCGTGCTCATGCCCGGCGCCGCGGTCCGCGCGAACGGCGGCGACGCACGGAGCGGCTCGTCGGGCGGCAGCGGTGGATCAGTGTTTCTGTCGGCTGCGGCGCTGTCGCTGGGCGCCGACAGCAGCGTCGAGGCGCGTGGCGGCCACGCCACTTGTAGCAAATCGCTCCGCGGCATTGTCGACTGCGCACCCGGCGGCGGCGGCGGCCGCGTCCACATCTCGTACGTGTCGAGCCAGCTCGACGACCGCGCGGTCGACGTGAGTGGCGGCGCGCTCGCGTTCCCCAGTGACGACGACGACGACTCGGACGACGCTCAAGACGCGTGGCGCGACCGCGTGGCCAAGCTCATCCATCCGGCGGAGCAGCACGCGCTCGCGGGCGCGGCAGGCACGTACCTGCGCGTGTTCCGCGTAGCCAAACCCACGAACAACGGGTCTCCACCGGCCTCGACGAACGTCTCGACCGCCCAGATGCTGTTTGTCGAAGAGGAGTCCACCACGAGCGAGGCTCTGCTGGTCGTGATGAACCGCCGGCTCGCGCCCACGATCACCCACGACGCGGATGACAGTGATCGTACCAGCCTGCTCGAATGGGTCGGCGGCGGCGCCGTGACGCCGCTCGAAATCGACGCGAACGCGACCCGCCGCGTTGACAGCCTCGTGGTCACGGACGGCGCGGCCGTCGCGGCGCGCGCGCTCGCGGTCGGCGACCTCGAGCTGCGCAACGGTTCGTTCCTGCTCGACGCCGGCGTGTGCGAGGACGACCCAGAAAACGACAGCGAGCTCGCCGTCGACGCGCGCCGCGTCGTGGTCTTGAACAGGGCGCGCGTGCTGCTGCCCTCGCAGTCGTTGGCGCTGCTCGCGACATCGCTCGTGCTGGACGCGACGGTCGAACTGCGGTTTGCACACCACGTGACGCTCGCGGCCGCCACCAGCCTACGCATCGACGCTCGCGTCTCGTCGCCGTCTAGCTCAGCAGTCTCGACCACGACAGCGACCACGGCCGCCAGCGCGCCGTCACTCGCATTGATCGGCGGCGGAGACGTGGTCGTGGGCGGCGCGTCTATCGCGGTTGGCGCGCTCTTTATTCACGCTGACGGCTCGATCGCAGTCAACGCCGCCGCGCTCGACGCCTCGCGCGCGGCCTCGATCGACGCGCGCTTCCAGCCGTGCGACCCCAAACGTGGCAAGAAGAGCGACCCGCGGGCCTCGCCGCGGCATGTCGCCGCCTCGTTCCTCTCGTTCGCGCGCGGCTCCAACTTCACGATGCTGCTCCAGGCCTCGCAGTCGATCTCGATCGGCGTGCCGCCTCGCGCAGCTACGAACACGTCTGTACTCGTCGCGGGTGCGCCGATGGCGGCACTGTCGACTTCGACGTTATCACCGTCGACGGCTGCGCCGCAGGCATTGTCTCCATCACCTGAGCCGTCGCTTCCCGTGTCGCTCACGGCAAGTGCGATCCTGTTGTGCGCCGAGAATCTGATCGAGTTGGGCGACGCGGCCGTCGTGACGTCCAACGGCCGCGGCGAGCAGGCCAACCAGGGCCCCGGGAGCGGCGACTGCGTCGGCTCGGTGGGCGGCGGTGGCGGCTACGGCGGCCGTGGCGCCGACTCGAGCGCTGTGAACGAGCTGGGTGACTATGCCAGCGGCGGCCTCGCGTACGGCACGCGGTCGGGCATCGGCATGCTGGGCTCGGGAGGCGGCTGCGTGGACGGCGGTGCTGGCGGCGGAGTCATCATGGTCGGCGCGCGTGGTGTCGTGCTCGACGGCCAGGTGCACTGCAACGGTGAGGGCGGCGTGCAGAGTGGCGGCGGCGGCTCGGGTGGCTTTCTCGGGCTCTCGATCGCCGACTTTCTCAAGGGCCATGGGCGAATCAGTGCCGTGGGCGGCGGCGCGCAGTGCGTCGAGCTGAGCGACAACAAGGACCTCCGCGAGGCGCTCGAGCAGCCGCTGCAGCCGGGCGAGGATGTCGCCGGCAACGCCACGGCAGTGGCGTCGGCAGCGACCAAGAACGCGGTGCGAAACCGGCGGCTCGCGGTCGACGTCGCGCTGGAGAAGGCAGTAGCGGCGGACACAAACGCCGTGGAGACGACCAAGACCACCACAATCACGCGTGTGTGTGGCGGTGGCGGTGGCGGCGGACGTCTGCAGCTCCATGGCTGCGAGCTCAACGACATTGACAAGTGCACGCGGGGCTTTGACGGCAACTACACGGTCGCAGGGGGCGCCACGTCGTGGGCGAGTGCGCCAGCGGCCCCGCCGGGGGACGGCAGTCGCGCCACATCGGCCACGGACACCTCATCCTCAGTCGCGGTCGCGGCTGCGTCGAGTGGCTCGTTTGTCGGGTTCCCGTGCCTGCCCGGCTCGGGAGGTCTCTTTTGCCGCGTATGTCCGCCAGGTGCGTTCAAGGCTGAGAGCAACAGCGAAGAGTGCTTGCCGTGCAGCAACGCACCGTCGAACGCGCACTACGTGGGCTTTGGCGCGACCTCGGCTGCGTGCGACTGGGCGTGCGATCCGGGCTACTCGGGCGACTTCTGCGTCTCTCCGATCCAGCAACTGCTCGACGCATGCGGTGGTGTGCTGGGCTTTGGCGTCGTGCTGCTGAGCATCGTCGTGTTTTTGATTTTGCTCGGCTACGCCTGCCGAAGCCGCAAGGAACCAGGATACCCGCGCGGTGCCCATCGAGGACGCCATGGCGCGGGCGCGGGCGCCATGGACGGCGTCACGGGATCCAAGAGCGAGCGCCAGCACTTGCTGCGCTCGGCGATCGCGTCGACGCAGCGCTCGCGGTTTGCGTGCCTGTTGCGATGGCTGTACTGGCCTCGCGTGTCGTACCCCAAGCTCGTCGAGCGTGATCTGCCCGAGCACATGGCGCGCATCTACCTCACAGGCATGAACGACCGCGATGCGCCGCTCAAGCTAAGGCTCACGGTGCCGCCGGCGCTCAAATCTGTGCTGTACGATGAAGAGTTTCGCGAGCTCGCCGAGCGCATCAACGCCGCGCTCGCATGGCCCACGGGCGTCTTTGGCTCGTGGGGGGAGGTCGTGTACCGACTCGTCGTGCTGCTGTGCTACCCGGCGGCCTCGGCAGTGCTCGCGTACCGGCGCCACCTGCGGCTCAACGCCTTGAAGCGGATCGTCGCGCGCTACAACCATGCGTGTATGAAGGGCCCCCGTGCGCGCGGGCTTCTCAACGCGCTCAAGCTCGGCTACTCGGGGGACTACTCGCTCGTGTACCTCGAGCTGCTGTACAAAGAGTCCTCGCAGTCGGCTTGCGTGCCCACGACCGCGATCGGCAAGCCGTCGCTACCCATCGTGCTCCTTTTTGCCGGCCGTGGTACGTACGAGTCGCCATTCTACCTCGACCCGAGTGACCTGCTCGTGCGCTCGATCCCGCAGTGCCCCGAGCTCACGGCGTTCATTGACGAACCCTGGGTCGAGTTTGTCGCCGAGCTCAACGAGTTGCTCCGCGTTGTGAACAACAAGGACGTGGCCCTCGTCGAGACGCTGCTACCGGTTGCGCAGTTTCTCGAGAAGAAGATGGCGACGGCCACGGCGGCGTCGGTTGTCGGCGCTTCGCACAGCAGTGTGCTCGCCGCCAGCACCAAGCTCGGTGGTCTGCGCATCTACCTCGGGCGCTTTTACGTCGGCGACGAAGTCGACTGTGGCGAAGAGTTCAAGCTCGGCATCCTTGTCACGAGCGCCGCGAGCGAGAGCGGCAGTAACCAGCTCAGCGAAGCGTCCATGCTCACGGCCAGCAACCTTCAGACGAACGGCATTGGCAATGGCGGTGGTCGCTACGCGTACGGCGGCCCGGTGTCGTCGTCGATGTCGTCGTACGGCACGAGCGGCCAGCGCCACCTGGACCCGCTGGACAGCTACGCGCGCGGCGTGGACGATGGCCACTTCATGTTTGACCCCATGGGTGGCTCTGGTGCGGCCGTGCTACGCCGTGGCTCGTCACACGGTGCTAGCGCCAACAACACAGCGAACCCGAACGGCCCACCAAGCCACAAGTCGACGGTGAGCAGCATCCGCGAGGAGGCGCTGCGCATCCGCTCGAACACGTCCGGATCGGTGGACAACTTGCTGGTCGCGGGCCACCGGCTGAGTGATTTTGACTCGCCCGAGCTGCTCCACGGGCCGCGGTCCGGGCGCAGCGGCGGCGGCCACTACAACCACCGCGAGCTGCGGCGCCGCAAGCGCCGGCAGACGTTTTACGAAGGCTGGCTGGGCCCCGTGGATGGCTCGCTGCCGGTGCCAGGCGTGCTCATCGCGGCAGACGAGCTCGAGGACCGGCTCGCGGACCGCACGCCCCAGCAAAAGCTCGAGTGGCTCGTGCGCAAACACGTGCTGCCGACCAACGTGCCGCGCAGCAAGTGGCTCGGCGCGTCCTGGATGGTCCACGGCGCGCTGCTCTCGCTGCTCATGGTGGACTTGGCCATCACGTTTGCCATGGTCGTCAACTTGCGCTGCGTGACCGACGGCGAAGTGGACCGCGAGTGCTCGGCCACGATCCTCATGCCCGTGCTGCTGCTGCCGCCGCTCACGCTGTTCCTCGCGCCCATCATGGGCATCGTGTCGCTCGCGATCGCGTCCAACGCGTTTTCGCGTCGGTACGCGATCTGGAACGCGCTGTCGATGGGCAACGTCGCCGTCGCGATCCTCATGTGTCTCACGCAGTCGAGCCGGCTCGTGGCACCGTGGTTCACGGCGCCGCTGCCGCTGCTACCGGTGATCGCCATGGCCGTCAAGGCCGGCGAGGCCTGTGTCGTGGAGCGGTACATCGCCTTCCAGGAGACCAACCGCCGACGGCGTGGCTGGCGAGGGCTCATGAAGCGCCGGCTCTCGGACGCGAGCATGCCCGTCGAGTCACCCTAGTGCGTGGGATACCTAGAAACCGACTGAAAGGAATTAAAGAGCATGAACAAATATTAATTTACGCAACGTCTGTGGAGGGTCCGATCACTGTCAGCTCTCGGCTCGCATCTGCGCATGGACCATGTCCACACTCGGAGGCATGGTCGTGGGCGCGGACACGTCCTGGAAGAGCCACTGCTCGAGCGCTGCGAGCGCCGACGACTTTTTCTTCTTGTGTCTCGAATTGTGGGTGTTGTGGTGGCTTGGCTGGGGCCGACGGCGGATCGGCGACACAGCGACCTGGGCTGGCGGCGGCGGCGCGGCAGTCAAGGCGCCAAAGCCCCAGCCCACGGGGGTTTGGGGCTTGGGCGGCGTCGCGCTCGGGGCTTGTGGTGGCGCGGTGGGCAGCAGCCAGTTGGCGAGTCGCATCGACAGCGACTCGACATGGGTCTCAGTCACGGGCTCGAGCTTGCGGCGCTTGATCCGTGGCTGCTGGAGCTCGTGCTGGTGGGTCACCGCGCCCGTGGGCGAGACGAGGCTGTGGGGGCCTGAACTGAGTCTCCGCTCGCGCTTGCGGACGGCCACGACGGGCGAGTGGAGCGCCTCGAGGCGCGCGTCCAAGTGGGTGCGACGAGACGGCGGCGTGCGCTGCGGCGGCTGCGACGTCGAGCCGACCAGCGCGCTCGCCGGGACCTCTTTGCCGTCGAGCGAGCGGTCGCTGGGCGTGCGTGAGAAGGGCAGCGCGACGAGCGGCACCGCGGGCTGGGCCGCGAGCTGCCGCTGCCTCGCGACAAACGCGCGGAGCTCGCGGATCTGGTTCTGCAGCAGCTCGCTCTCGAGCTCGAGCGCGAAAATCTACAAAAAAGAGAGAGAGAGAGAGAGAGAAAAGATCAGAGACCGAGACGAGATGAGCGGAGGGGAGGATAAAACGCACCATGGAGCGGTTGAGCCGGCAGCCGAGGTAGAGCTGTCCCGTGGTGGGCTGGGAGTCGCGCGTGGCGAGCGCGTGCCACTTTTCCAGCGGCCGCTGGTCGTGGAGCGCGCTCACGTCGAGCACAGCGACGCCCACGACGCGGTCGGCGCCCAGGCGCTCCTCCTGGAGCACTTCGACCACGAGCCGCGAGTGGAGCTGCGTCAGTCCTTGGAACACGAGCGTCTCCTGCCAACTAGGACACCGCAACCACAAAGCGTCAGTGCGCCGGATTCCTTTGCCCTACATGATACCCCCCCCACGCCAACCGTACCATGGGGACGCCGCGAGCGCGCGCGACTGGGTGCGCCGGGGCGACACGTCGAGCGCGGCGCCCGGCGGGTCGAGCGTCGCGCGCACATACGTGGCGTTGCCCGTGAGGAGCCCGTGGTGGAACGCGAGGCCCCGGGCTGCGAGCACCGCGACCTCAAGTGTCGCGACGCTGCGACCGCCAAAGTCGACGTCGACGCCGCGCGTCGGGTCGTACTGGCGCTGGGTCGACAGCTCCAGCAGCTGCGTCTGCGTGAGCTGGAGCGCCTCCTCGAGCCGGCAGAGCCGTGCGTCGACGTCGTCCACGGCGCTCATGATGGTGCCGCCTGTCTAGCCAATTGATCAATGAACCGACGCGGGAGAAGGTTCTGGCGAGAACAGGAACAAGGAGTTCGCCACCCGGTGGGTACACCGCAGAGAATAAAGCTGGTGATGGATAGACCGATAGTCACTGTTCCCCGCTTCCGACGGCGAGAGGAGATGACGCCGGTCAAAACACAGCGGCAGCGTCCCGTGCGCCGCCTTTTTTTTCTATTTGGAGCGCGACGCGAACGGAACTGAACTCGCGTTTTTGTTTTTGTGGGATCTCTTGATGGGACTATTTTTTGCTCCACTGTTCACCGATTGAGGGCGTCTGATTGGACAAAGTCCCATTTACGACGAATCCACGAACATGATTGGATGAAAATAGATTTGGGTGGATAGACCAGGTCAAACGCGATTCTGATTGACCTGGAAGTGTACTCGTTGGCACAATGCTATCACGCAACCCCCCTGCTTAACCCACCTGCCTTGGAGTGCACAGTCAAATCTTTATGTGGTATTTCGTTTAAACTACGTCGTCGTAGTGTTTTCGAAAAGCGAGTGAAAATATGAAAATATACAATGATGGGAGATCCCGTGGACAACCCTGGGGATGCCGAAGCCATCGTGAAGCGGCCGATGACCCCTCACGCGGCTGACACTTTCAGATCCATATCCACGTACATGCTCTGTAGCTCGACGGAGATGCGGGCGAGCTCGGGCGAGTCACCTTCACCGCTGAGCTTACGCTGGCTGAACTTTAAACTCGTGCCCATGGCCTTGCGGATCTGGCGTGTCGTGTTTCGCTGGAGACGCTCGCCGTCCTGGGTTTCTCTTTGCAAATAGGTGTCGAAGGTGCAACGGATATCCCCGAAATTACGATGGCCGGTCGTAAAATCGTCAAGAAACTTGAAGCACGCTTGGCCCTTCATTACATTGGTGTATGTGCGCGTGATGCAGAGATTCTCCGATCGGTTAGCGATGTCGTCACGGATGATTTCTGCGACCCACAATTGGTCACTCGCCTCAGTAATACCGGCTTGTACGGTCGCGAAGGCGTAACACTGCTTCTCAAGAATGTGGTCAACTTGGTGTCCCCTCAAATTGGTGACGCGAAGTTTCTCTCCATTGTAGAGATCTCGTTCATCGCGGTAGTTCAAAACGACGTTGAGCATTTCTCCTCGCAAGTTGTCTTTGCCGAACAGACTAGGTGAGACGTAGTATAAAGTAGGGTCGTGCGCTGCGCAGCAGTAGTCGTAGTTATGCTTGCGTGGTCCGTTGCATTTGGTGCCGTCCGAACGCCTGCCAAGACAAGTGTTGTCTCTGCCAAGACAAGTGTTGTGCCAGCGACAGAAACCAGTCGGTGAAAGGCCGTACTTGGTCCCACAAGGCTGACCCTTCTTGTTGAAGCCTTTACACACCATTGTTGATACGTTAGTGCCTGAGTGCCGTCTTCGTCGAAAATCCGCAAATGGCAGCAGAACCCGGAGGGCCCTTTCGACGTGCTTGTGGCTGAGGAGGGCCTCCGGAGGATATACCAGTACGCCTCCAGGGAGGAGTATATCCCCAGGACTGGGTGGGTTTGAATGGCACCCAGCATATCCTTGAGGATATCACGCACTTCCTTTTCTCACTTGGGCCTTCTCTGAAGGCTCTTCATACTGTACATGCCTTTTGCGGTTTGATTACTGTACGACTCGCAGTGGGTCCACCGATCCAACTCTCTTCGAGGTTTCCTCGTTTCTCGTTTGAAGTGATCAACGAGAAATGAGAAAACTGAGTCGCTTGTCAGTCACTCCAAGTTCAAGTGGTGCATCCGCACTCGAAGCTGGCAGCCCAGGATCCACACACACACACACACACACACACACAAGAAAGAAAACGGAACTTGGCATTGGAAGGAGAGCAAGTCGTCATCCTGAAATGTTGTTTTACGATCTTGTAATACTGGCGGAGATTCCCGTGAGGACGCCGTTGGCGCAGAACGATAGGAAGTCAGCCACGTGGGTGCGAGAGTGCACACTGTGCTTATGGGCGATGTAAAGTGGGTTCGTGGCTTTCTTCGTGAGCCATGACTCGTGGAGAAAACAACACCGTGACACTGGGCTTTGTGGGATTCCATCATGATTTTTTTTATATTTCCACTATTGGAATGAGCTTTCCTCAAAGAAGACTGCTGTCACGAAGAATGTGGCACAAGCACTCGCTCGGCCTCGGGCAGCGCACGCACCACAGCCGCTGGTACGGTTGAGAGGCACGTCCATCCTCTCCCCAAAAGCTTGCGGAGCCGCTCCACGACCTTTTCGGCAGTCATATCGTCACCTGTTGGATGAAAAGGTTCGAAGAACACGAACTGCTTTTGACGCGCATTCTCGACTGCTGACTGCACTGTGTGGCCCTGCACGTTGATGAGAATGTGGAGTCCGCGCGCGCGTGAGATGCGCAGGTTGTTAACATCAGCATCCGAGGGCTTTCCTTGGACCACCCTGGCCGGGTCCTGGATGTCAACAATTATAGGCTCTGGTATTCCCTTCACACGGACGACGAGGCGAAGAGCAAACGACAGCTGCTCGCGCGCCACAATGCTTACGTTGTGCTTGGCAGCGGCAGGCGACTCCGCCAGAAACGCGCGCAGCGATTGCTCGACCGTGTAGACCGACTGGTCATGCTCGGTGACCGCGACGTCGATGTCGTTGGCGTGCTCGCCACGCAGGACCCAGTCGCGCACAAACCCACCACGCACACTCGCTCGAGCGTGCCAAAGCACAGCGTGCGCGATCTGGAGTGTGGCGCTGTGGTACGTTTGCCAGCCGCCAGGTGGTGGTGTCTTGGTCAGCAGTGAGGCGAGGCGGAATGCGAGCTGTGGGTCGTCCGAGTGCCACGAGTCGTCATTATGAAGGCGGATGCTGGGTGTGGTTGGAGACTCCAACCACCGATGCGCTGGAGACGCAGGAAAGCCACTGTGGTTGAGCACATTCTGCAGCCACACGACATAGTATACGAGAAAGAACAGCGTTGCGGCAATGCCAATCGCGTGCGTCGAATTGGTGGCACCGTGTACACGCATTCGTGCGTGGCCTGAAATGGAATGACAGGAAGACGTGGCAAGGAGACGAATGAGGAAGTAGACGGACGGATCACAAGGGATATAGGCGAGTGCTCCAGAGCTCGCGCCGTCCCGTCGTGTCGGGACGAGAACAGCGTTCGCGCATTGGGATACCGTCCCATCTCATTTCCAATGTGCCACCCAAAGCGTATCCATCCCTCGGCGAAGATGGCTACACCATAGTGCCCACACTCTCCCATTAGTGACATATAAAACGCTAAATAAGTACGTCTGCGGCTCCCATCCAAAAAGCATCGCGTGACTCCCATTCATTCGGCCCATTTTCCGTGAGAGGACGTCTCCGCTCCTCCGCTCCCCCTCCGCCACGATTCCGCCGCCGGTGCTCCTCCGCTGTGGCTGCCATCGCGCTCCTCTCCTGCATCTCCTCCGCTTCTCCACCTCCTCCTCTTCGCACCTACGCACCATGGCGACCTCCGCCTCCTCCTCCGACCTCCACAAGCGCCAAAAGACCGAGGACGCGTCCTCCTCCTCCTCCACGGCTCCTCCCTCGGGCCGCCGCATGCCCAGCGCGCTGTCGCTCAAGATCGTCGGTCGCCACCATCGCGCGCGCGCGTCCGTGCTCACGCTGCCCCACGGCGACGTGCTCACGCCCGTGTTCATGCCCGTGGGGACCCAGGGCACGATCAAGGGGCTCACCCCGGAGCAAATGGCCGCGCCGCCCATCGACTGCAAGATCCTGCTGGCCAACACGTACCACTTGGCGCTCCGCCCGGGCACGGAGCTCGTGGACGCCGTCGGCGGCATCCACTCGTTCATGCAGTGGCCGCGCAACGTGCTGACCGACTCGGGCGGGTTCCAGATGGTCAGTCTCTCCAAGCTCTGCGAGATCACGGAGGAGGGCGTGACGTTCGAGTCGTTTGTCGACGGCTCCAAGATGCTGCTCACGCCCGAGATGTCGATCCAGCACCAGAACCGCATCGGCTCGGACATCATCATGGCGCTCGACGACGTGGTCTCGAGCGTCCACGACGACCAGGACCGGTTCCAAGAGGCCACGGACCGCACGATCCGCTGGATCGACCGGTGTATGGCCGCCCACGCCAACCCGGAGCGCCAGAACCTCTTTGGCATCGTCCAAGGAGGGCTCGACTGCTCCGAGGGCGGCATGCGTGACCGCTGTCTCGACGCGTTCATCGAACGCGACCTGCCAGGGTACGCTATCGGCGGACTCGCCGGTGGTGAGTCCAAGGACGACTTCTGGCGTGTCGTCGCCAAATGCACGGCGCGCCTACCGGAACACAAGCCCCGATACGTCATGGGCATCGGCTACCCGCTGGACCTGGTCGTGTGCTCGGCGCTGGGCGCCGACATGTTCGACTGCGTGTGGCCCACGCGGACGGCGCGCTTCGGCACGGCCATCGTGCCCGAGGGGCTGCTCAAGCTCAAGAGCGGCGACGTCGAGTTTGACGAAAAGCCCATCGACGAGACGTGCGAGTGCTACGTGTGCAAGAACTACACGCGCGCGTACCTGCGCCTGCTGCTCAAGAAGGAGGACGGCGGCGTCGGCGCACAGCTCGTAACGTACCACAACGTGACGTACATGCTCACGCTCATGCGTAACCTGCGCCAGTCGATCATTGACGGCCACTTTGAGGAGTTTGTCCAGCAGTTTATGCTCAAGCAGTTCCCCACCAAGGACTACCCGCAGTGGGCCGTCGAAGCGCTCACCGAGGCCAAGATCCGACTGCTGTAAAGGGAGTGAGTAGACGGCAAAACACCTGAATAGAACGGTTGGTTGTGGTCTTGTCACCCCGCGTGTGTCCTGTATGTATTGACTCGACGGTGGAGAGATAGAGGGGAAGCGATTAGAGATGCTTACAGGATGTCCTCGTTGAAGGCGTCCTCGATGGTCTTGACCACGAGGTTGATGTCCTTCTCGGTCACGACCAGCGGCGGGCACATGCGCACGACCCTACACAAGATACCACATCCGTGAGTGCAATCCATCCGACTAGAAAAAAAGATAAACAACACGCTTTAGGGACGCACTTTTCGCCAGCCGAGATGATCATGACGCCCTTGCTGAGCGCGTACTTGACGAGCGGCGCCACGGGCTTGGTGGTCTCAAAACCGATGAAGAGCGCACCCGGTCCCGGCGGCACGCGCACCTGCTTGACCTTGTCCGGGAACTTGTCCTGGAGGTTGCGCAGGCCCTTGGCGAGCAGCTTGCCGTGCTTCTGGACGTTCTCGAGGAACGCCGGCTCCATGATCTTTTCGACGACGCTGAGCGCAACGCCGGCGATGAGCGGGTTGCCGCCAAAGGTCGTGCCGTGCGAGCCGGGCGTGACCGAGGCCGCGACCTTGTTGACCGAGAGCACGGCGCCGATGGGCAGGCCGCCGGCGAGCGGCTTGGCGAGCGTCATGATGTCGGGCGTCACGTCATAGTTCTCGTGGGCAAAGAGCTTGCCCGTGCGGCCGAGCCCGCACTGGACTTCGTCCACGATGAGCAGCGCGTTGTGCTTGTCGCAGAGGCGGCGCAGCTCGCGCATAAACTCGAGCGTGGCCGGGTTCACGCCGCCCTCGCCCTGGATCGGCTCGATGAACACGCCGGCCGTGCGGTCCGAAATGTGCTTCTTGACGTCCTCAATGTTGTTGAACTCGGCGTGGTGGATGCCCGGCACGAGCGGCATGAACGCCTCGCGGATCGCCGGCTTGTACGTGAGCGAGAGCGCGGCGGCCGTGCGCCCGTGGAAGCCGCCCTTGAACGAGATGAACTCGTACTTTTTGCCCTCGAGCGGCCTGCCCAACAACACGAATCACGAGACCGATAAGATGGGTATACGACCCGAGAGGATAGGGATGGAGGGATGGGGGGTACGTACGTGCCCTGCGTGATGCGGTTGGCGTAGAGGCGCGCAAACTTGTACGCGCCCTCGTTGGCCTCGGTGCCCGAGTTACAGAAAAAGACCTTGTCAAAGCACGAGTTGTCCACGAGCGTCTTGGCGAGCTCCAGCGGCGCGCGCGTGTGGAACAGGTTGCTCGTGTGGCACACGCCCTAATGTATACCACCACCAAAACCCATCAGTATTATATGCTGTCTCGTCCTCGGTGGATGATGGTCCCACCTTGGCGCTCTCGAGCACGGCCTTGTACCAGTCCGGGTCGCTGTGGCCGAGCCCCGAGACGGCGATGCCGGCGCAAAAGTCGAGGTACTGGTTGCCCTCGCTGTCGTACAGGTACTGTCCGTTGCCGTGCGTGAAGACGAGGCTGGGCTTGCCGCGGACACCGTCGCCGTTGTACGTGCCCACGAGGTACTTCTTTTCGTACTCCTCCGGGACGAAGGGCTTCTCGATGGACGCGAACGTGCGGTGCGCCGACGCGGCCACCGGGCGCGCGGAGGAGGAGCGAGCGACGCGGGCGAGCCACATGGAGCAGGTCGGAGAGGAGCGGAGAGGAGGGGAGCCGAGCGGAGAGGAGGGGGGAAGCGGAAATGCGGCGGAGGGCAACGAACGGCGTGCGGTCTAAAGCTACCTCTGGAAACCGATCTGGTGGTGTTTCCGCTGTTGTGGCGCAAACGCCAAACTTCAAGGGGTCCAACGTCTAATCACTTGGGCCACCACTGGGTGATGGAGTGTGGACCACATGAAATAACAGAAATTGCGAGTGACGTCAGCTGGATGTGGACGAATGAAGAACAGAAAGAGAGATCTTGTGGCGAGCGAAGCGCATCGGCCCCGACCAGCAGAAAAAGTCGGTGGAGCGAAAGCGTTGGCTCGTGCTCGACTATCGAACTCGTGAGTCCATCCTTACAGTGAGGACTAACTTCCGAGGACTCCATGCGAAAACGATGACCAACGGTTCCATGTGACAGAGTTCAGAACCAAATATGGCTACGTGCGGCGTAGCCTACGGCGCACTTCATTCACCAAGAAGACGACCACAAAATGTAGACAAAGGGACTAACGTAGAAAACACGCAGTCTAAATTGTGCATGCAGCCGAGGAAAAAAAGAAGAGAAAACAAAAAAAAATAACACAGCAGCGTGCCGGCAAGATCTAGTACTCGAGCGTCAGGTCCTTGTGGCGTGGCGTGTTGGCGTCGAGGATGGCGTCATACTCGTGGTACGGGTGGCTCTTGATCCACTTCTGGCAGAACACGCCGAAGAGCAGCACGGCCACGTTGAGACAGAAGCTGACGGCCGACTTAGTCAGCTCGTTGATCATAATGAAGCAGCCGACCGCGAAGGGCAGCACCATCATGACGGCGAGCGCCTTGTCCGAGAGCGCCACTTTGTACGGACGCTCGATCTCCGGGTGCGAGAAGCGCATCTTGACAGCTGCACACATTTCCACCAGCGACGACAGCGCCGACAAAAAGTTATCCACGCCAAGGATCGTGTCGAAGTCGAAGAGCCCCATAAACACGATGATCGAAAACGAGAGCAGAATCGCTCGTCGCGGCACGCCTGTCTCCGAGTCGCGTCTGTTGGACAAAAGGGCCAAGTCAGGTAAACGGATCCGACATCATTTTAGGCAAGAGCCACGAAACGTGGAGCACGTACTGGGCAAAGAATGGCGGCGCGAGGCCCGAGTCGGCCATGCCGGCAAGCTGGAAGGCATCCTTGGCCATCTCGGCGACGTAAAGGCCGAGGTTACCGAAGAGGGACGACACAAGCACCCACACACAGAGCCACGTGCCGCCGATCGCCTTGGCGATAACCGAGTATGAGCCGTCTTCCCACGTCGTGTAGTGCGGCTTGTCCGCGCCGGCGATCGCGAAGAACGGAATAATGTAAGTGATCGCGATCATGATAACAGTGACAATCATGGCCTTGGGGTAGGTCGACTTGGGGTTGTGGATCTCGCCGGCGTACGCGCCCGCGGCATCGAAACCGCTGTAGTTCCAGTAGAGTGCGCTAAGCAGTCGTGTCCAGTCGCGCTGTGGTCATTGTGAACCCAAGTCAGCAAAATCAACCCATGGATAGCAAATACCCGAAAGAAACCACGTACGTCTTCGCGAATGACAAACCAGTTGGCTGGCTGCACTTGCGGGAGCGCGAGCGCGACCATGACAGCGAACGGCAGGAAGATCATGACGCCCATGACGAGCAACGTGTTGCCCACCAGCTTGAGACTTGTCAGCGTCGGCAGCATGAACAGGATCGCGAATCCTGCGCGCAGCAGGAACCGCTGGAAATCAATGCCGGCGGCACCACTTCCGTCGGCCGAATCGTCCCCGCCCGTGAGATTGCCTTCTGTGAGTGCGCGGATCGTGTCCACGATCAGACACGGGTAAATGGCGTTGTCGATCACACCGGCGACCCACGACCAGAAACCGACTTGGAAGCCCATCGGTCTCCCAAACGCGACGCCGACCCACATGCAGAAGCTTCCGTCCGTCGGGAACGCCGTGAACAGCTCGGCAAACGTGAGCGCGAGCGGAAGGCACCAGATCCACGGGAAGATGATCACAGCGAGAATGCCGACGAACGGTCCGCACGCCGCCATCACGGGCTCGCTGCCCCAGGGCCCGCCGCTGACGTTGAAGTACGTGATCAGCGCCACCGACAGGATGCCGAGCTTACGTCTCGACGTCGCGCCCGTCATCGCTCACTTGCGCTGGTGGGTCTTGAGATCCACTGGAGTTGGGTTCCGCAAGAGCTCTTCGCCAACAGCAGGTCTCCACAGAGGATGCGAGAGACAGAGGAGGCGGAGGAGAAGGAGGA